>CAHIKZ030000695.1:212500-292500 GCA_903632075.3 Acanthosepion pharaonis | reverse complement strand
TTTAATTTAGATAGTTTGAGCATATTGGCTATCTTATGAGTTGTGTAACGTTACATTTGAGAAATGTTTTAATTCAATTACTTTCAACCTTACTTCGTTTACTCGACAACTGTTCAACACGAAGAATGTGCAAACCATTTTTGACACGTTCGATCATTTACAGTACCTTCTCCATATGCTATATAAAACTATTTTAGTACATTCATTTCATGACTTAATACGAGAATCGTCGGGAAAAGTTCATAGGCTGACTATTAAAGGAGCGATGCTAGTGATGTGAAATCTTGCATGCCTTAATTTCAACTCTTATTAATTGAAAGAAACTATGCAGTTATTAATTATTAAGAGGAGTTGAAATGGATTTCACAGTTCTCTAGCATCCCTACTTCATAGTCAGCGTATGAACTTTTTTACAGACAATCCTCGTAAAAAACTGAATGTGCAAAAAATGACATTTTATTTTCTTGCGAATCAATAAACAAAAAGACGTCACTGTTCGAGAAAAGAAAATTGCAGGGTTAAATAAATGCAATCAAAATAATAATTGTTTGTTGTTTTTTATGGAGTAAAACTAAAAGGTAAAAATGCTATTCATGCCATATAACGGCGGTAAGAGAACGAACGTTTTTGGCCACTTAAATACGTATATCTGTTTATATTTATATGTGTATGTGTGCGCTCTTTTGTGTGTTTATGCCTTTGGGTGCGTGTATATATTTGTACATGTATGTAGGCTTCTGCGTTTGTATTTGTGTGCGTTTTTTGTGTTTTGCGTGTGTGTGTGTGTGCGCGGGTATTTGTGTGTTTGTCTTTGAGTGTCTGAGTTTGTGTGTGCGTACGTGTATTTCTCTGTGTATTTGTGTGAGCTTATGTATGTGTGTTAGTGCTTGCGTGTGTGCGCGCATGTGTCTATAGTTGCGTGTGGATGTTCGTGGATGTATGTTTGTGCGTGTGTGGTGGGGATGGGTGGCATGCACTCACCCGTGTGTGTGGTTGCTAACAAAACCTTTTCCCTACCTTTCATTACCGTACTCTATAGGTACCAGATTTATATACGATGTTATAAGGTGTCGATCTTTAGCCAAGCATCTCATTTGAAATTAAACCGCGTTTCTTTGATGTCCAAATGGAAGCCATTAGCTAGTAGACATGGTAAAGCTTGACATTCGCTACACTCGCCGCCTCTACCGATACAAGACAAGCCAGTGTAACCAATTTCACAGGCATTTACCCCCGGTGAACTCCTAGACTTTAGTAGCAAATAGCAGCAATGATAAAAATAAGTAAAAGCAATCTGTGAACCTATCTTCGATCAAAAAGGACCTGTATATGAAAGTTGGCGTTCACATTGCATGACACTCGTCCTCCTCCTCCTCCTCCCGCAGAGGGGATAATATGCCTTCTACAAAACACTAATCTAGTTTATTTCAAATATCAGCTTTCATTTGAGCTCGGATCAGAAATGAAAAAAAAAAAGAAGATAATAAAGCTCGATGAGGCATGAGACGATGAAGAATGAGCATTTGCGAAGCGAACAAAGAAAGAGGGAAAAGAAAAGAAAAGAAAAAAAGAAAAGAAAAGAGAGAAGTGATAAGAAAATGGTACGGAGGAAAGAGAAAAAAAAAATGAAAAAGAAAACAAAGAAGAAGGATAAAAGAGAAGCAAAAATATTATTAAAAATGGATTTTTAAAAAAAAAGAGGAAAGAAAAAAGAAAGGAAAGAACGAGAAATAGAAAAAAGAGAACTGAAAAAAGAAGAAGAAAAAATAAATCAAAAAATAAATTTAAAGAGAGATAAAGAGAAGAGGAGAAAAGTTTTTTAAAAAAATAAGACAAAGAAAAAAAAAAAGAACGTTGAAGAAAAAGAAAGAAAAAATGTAAAGAGGGGGACAGGTGGGTAAGAGAAGTGAAAGAAAAACAATGAAGAACAGAGAGAGAAATCAAAAGGGCGAAAGAAACAGAAAAAAAGTAAAGCGTGCAAAAGAGAGGAGAAAAAAATGGTCAAAAGGAGGAAAAAAAGAAGAGTAAAAAAGAAATTCAATAAAGGTTAGAGAAGATGAGAAAAAAACTAAAGATGAAAGAAATGAGAATGAGGAATGATAAAGGTAAGAAGGAAGAAAAGAGGAAGAACGAAAATGCAAAGAAGAAAAAAAAATATGGAGAAAACGAATGAGAAATGAAAAAAGAATGAAATGAAGTAAGAAAAGGAAACAAAGAAGAATTAATTTGATTTCTGATAAATTTGAAAATTCCAAATAGCAAAAAAAAAAAAAAAAGTTAAAATAAATAAAAAAAAAAGGTCGGGTGAGCGGTTAGCTGTAAGAGGAGAAGTGAAAAAGAAGAAAAATTGCTTAGTAGAAGGAACTGTTAAGATCAAGGACCAAAACTGTAAAATGAAGATGTGATGGAATAATAATAATAATAATAATAATAATAATCCCAGATATTGTTATTAAAGACCATAAACCATAACGGTGCCTCCTTATTGATATGGCAGTCCCTGCCGACTGCAATGTATCTTTGAAGATATTCAAAAAGTTGTCAAAGTACAAGGACCTTGAAATAGAAATCGCGAAAATGTGGCATATGGGAACATCAACAATCCCTGTTGTAGTTGGAGCCCTAGGACTGGTTGGAAAAGATTCCAGTAGACTAATTGAAGGGATACCTGGAAGTCCATGCCTCAAGGAGATACAGAAAATTGTTCTGACAAGTACAGCCCACACCTTACGAAGGGCTTTATCTATGTAATCTTTTTTTTTTTTTTTTTTTTTTTTTGTCAGTGGAAAGTGTCATGACGCCATTTCTAACCTTAGGTCCCTGGGCGGGACCCGGAAAGAAATGTGTAAACGCCAGAAATCAAAGAAAATAAAAAATATAATAATAATAATAATAAATGCTCTGATGCTACAACAAGAATTACTCTCGTGGCTATAATAATAATAATAATAATAATAATAATAATGATGATGATGATAAAAGATTGGCTCAAAAAAGTAAAAAACAAAAATAAGAAAGAAAGAAAAAAGTAAAGCCGAGAAAGAAAGAAAGAAACGCCAAGAGGATGAAAGAAAGGAAAGTGAAGACGATAAAGCATGTAAAAAAGAACAAAGTCGGAAAGTAAAAAAAAACAAAGAGAAAAAAAAAAGATCGATAAAAAAAAGTAATGGAAAAAATAAAAGAAAAAGAAAGTAAAAAGGCAAAAAAAAAAAAAAAATGAAGAAAAAAAACGAAAGACGAAGAAAGAGAGAAAAGTCAAAACGAAGAATGGAAGAAAGAAAAGTAGAGGAAGAAATAAAGAAAGCTATAGTAAAGACGACGAAAGAAAAGTAAATCAAATAAAAAAAGAGTCTTCAGATAATGGAAGGACGAAAGAGAACACATGAAGGAAGAACGAGCGCAGATGAATAAGAAAGAAAAAAGAAACATCTGCCAAAGGAAAAAATATTATATATATATATATATATATATATATATATATATATATATATATATATATAGAGAGAGGAGAGAGAGAGGAGAGAGAGGGAGAGAGAGAGAGAGAGAGAGATCAGAAAGACAATGAAAAAAGCAACAGCGAGAAGAAAAGGAAATTAAAGAAATTGCAAAATACGTCCTGGAAATCAATGAAAAATAATATTCAGTATTCATTTAAAGAAATAAAAATGCTGCCCGTAATATCTACTTCAAATACTCAGTTCTCAAGGATCAAACGTTACATCTGGAAAATTTTGTGGCTTCGTAAGTTCCAGTGGAATATTAGTGGGTTTTTTTCTCCCTATTTCTTTTTTGAAGGAGAGAAAATGAACAGACAATGTTGTCTCCTCCTTTACATTATTAATACAGTCAGTATTACTGCCGCTTTTTATCGGCTGTTATTGAAATGGTTTTTCTTATTTGCATTTTGCTTCTTTTTGCAGAGATTCAACAATCAACAATAGAGAAGGTAGCATTTAACATGGCTACTTTTTTTTTCTAGTGGAGTGGACAATTTTCCTGTGTAACTCAAATCCTTCCTTATTTTCGGTTTCTGGTTCGTTTTAACTCCATCGTTCCCTTTTTTTTTCTTTTTTTTTTTTTTTTGAAACAAATTCTTTCTAATTTCTCCGCCATTTTCAACACACATTTTGAAAAGTCAATTCAGTGCAAAGATATATACATTCCTTCATCGTTTATATTGACGCTGAAATTTCCCCACCTTCGTTTCAAGAGGAGACGCCGTTTTCTTTATTACTCTTCTTAACTTTGTCTTTGTACTCCATGTTCTACCAACTTTGCCTACCAAAGAAACGACCAAAATAATCAATCAAACACTCAATCAATCAATCTGTTCTAATACTCCATGAGATAGGAAGCAGGCAGGGGTGAATGCGGGAAAGAAACGCTGGGGTTACGATGGTGGTTCATAGGATTCAAAGACTCTAAGACTATTGCTGGAACTGAGCGTTTCTTTGAAGTCATTAATTGTCCACTCTCCTCAAATACACTTACAAACTCGATATGGAAAGGGAAAGATGCATGCGAACTGTCAACTATCTTTCTATTGTTCTTCATTTGATACAATTAATAATTAAAATTGGAACAAAGAATATTTAAACAAACTATTCCATGAGATGAAAAAACATGGAAGTGATGTCGTGGTTTAGCGTGTTCACCGCTTTGCCAAGATGTCGTTAAAGGGCACCGACAAGCAGCTATAAAAAACAGGACACTTCCTGTCTTTTTCTCTCTTTCTTCTTTGCCTTCTAACATCCGACAAAAGTAAAGGATTGTTGTAACCTAGAGAAGGTTACTGAATAGAAGAATCAAACAAAGGTTGGTAATGAATGATAATACTTAAGACACGAACAACACATATAAGATTCGCCAGCGGCGCGTAAAAAAAGTCAATTGCTAGAAGTGAGTCAAGTGAATTCCACAATGAATCTCCAACTGTAGGATATCTACCAACCGCCCCACACGGATAGATGTGGCACAACTTAATGTGGGATATCCGAGCCCGTAGGCTTGGCCAAAGATTCCCCTTAGACCCCATATAAAACTAGGTCGGGTAGCTGTTTCCCAAGACGAGACTCTGCCTCTCGACATAGCTTCATCTGGGGATCCTCTCTGCCTCCAGGCAAAGAGTTTGAGCAGCAGAGCTGGAGACGAATCTCCAACTGCAGGATATCTACCAACCGCCCCATGCGGTCAGATGTGGCACAAAGCCGAATTTAATGTGGGGTGTCGTGCCCGTATGCTCGGCCAAAAATTCCCCGTAGACCCCGTATAAAACGGAGTCGAGTAGCTGTTTCCCGAGGCGAGACTCTGCCCTTCGACATAGCCTTGTCTGGGGATTCCCTTTGCTCTGAGGCAGAGAGTTAGATCAGCTGAATCTCCAACTGCAGACCAACATACAGTATTTACTACTGTACTTATTTGAATGAGGACATACCCATTATCGTCCGTAGGTATGCTAAAACAAGGACCTTGTCCCAAATCATGAAGCTATCTTTCCCTGGATGACTGACATTTTTATACACACGCACGCGTATCACCCATAAAATTTCCCCTTTAAATGTCTTCTTTCATGCATACTAGTGTATTTTCTCACCTTTGTTACTTGGTGTACGTAGCCTAGTGGTTAGAATGTTCACTTTCCGACCACGAGACCCGGGTTCGAATCTCCCCATGTTCGATTAGACAGGAAGGTGACTCCTTGATGTAATCGACCTGGGGTGCGATCCTAGTATGCGGTAACTTTCGAAAGTACTCGAAAACTATACCAGGGGTTAACCTGAGCCCTGTAAGTGAAAGTGAGCTAGCACGAAATCACAAGTCATCGTGACCGAGTGTTTGTGCTCACTGGCCTTGTTCAGACTGTTGATCACACCAGATAATGCGTTCTTTCATAGAAACAGTAAATATCGTTCACTTAGCATAGTTGCAGTCTAAGACAGAGGTGGCTTCTGTGCGTGTTGAGCGAATACAAATATGTCTGAGCAGGCGTCTGCAACAGGGATTGGCTAGAAGCATTAGTAGACAGGCATACTTAGATACGAGTGGTCATTCATTAGTAGGAAAAACATTGTTATAAAAACAAAAAAATATAAGAGTTGGTTGAGTAATGTAAAAAGTCATTTCACCCAAAGAGTTGTGAGTTCAATGCCTGGCCACAGGAGAGGGAACAAAGAATTGAGTTGAGTTACTAAGAGGAATTAACTGATACTGAGATATCTCACCCACTTAAAAAAGGCATGGCACATGGAATTAGAACAATTTACTCCCATAGACTAAATAAAAGGTTTGGTTCGAAATTCCAACATATATGACCCGAAGAAGGTCGGAGCGTACAACGACCGAAACGTCTTGAATATGGCAATAAATATGAGGACAACAGCCCGAACGATGTAAATAGTGTAGATAGTTATTCTACCTTATCTCAGAAATATAGATAAAATAAAAAATATAGCTTTGTTGAATTTCGTTTCATTTCCTTACACCTGTAATTTACCTGTTCAAAATAGTGTTTCCGCTGCTTTTAGTCTAACCACAAGTAGTGATGCAACATAATGACGACGCGTTTTCAACATACACCTGACACAACAAGTGACTCAAATGATCACTCTTGCTGCAAGGAATACGCAGTCATTTGTATTAATGTTATGGGACCTTACCCATAATAACATAATGGACTATTCCATACGTAATAAATACTGCGCCTCAAGAGACAGCAGAGAGTTCAGTCCGAAGTCAGGCGACCGGCTGACCGGCTGATTGGTTGAACTCTCTGCCTTCGGGCGGGGAGGAACCCAAACGAGGCTACGCCGAAGGGCGAAGTCTCTTTCGGGGAGGTAAACCGACCCTGAACCCGTTTATACGGGTTCAAAGGACATATTTTTGGCCGAGCCCACGGGCTCGGAGATCCCACGTTAAACCGGCCTTGTGCCACATGATACCCTCGTGGTGGGTGACTAAATACCGTTCAGTCTGAAGTCAAGTTCGTCAGGAGTCTGTCAGTCAGAGCGAGCGAGCGAGTCAGTCAGTCGAGTCAGAGGCAGTCCGAAACAGAGTCGTGTTCAGACAATTACTACTAAACCTGGTTGTTCGTACTAACACTTTCTACTTCTCTGTATATATTCCTGTTTGTAATATATCTGTGTTATTCCATATACGTGTTCGAGTTCTTCTTTATTGGTTCTGCCTTGGACTATCACCGTGGACCATAACAATTAAAATACAAAGATTTAAGATAAAATTTAATAATAATAATAATAATAGCTTGGATACTTATTGTAAAATCTTTGATAGTGTACCACACTCTTGGATCCTTAAGGCTTTGGAAATGTACAAAATCTCTACGGTCATAGTAAATTTCCTTAAATATAGCATGAAAGTGGAAAGCCACATTATACTTAAATTAAACTAATGGTACTGCCAATTCCAATAGCTTGAATATCCGTCGAAGAATCTTTCAAGGAGACTTCCTCTCACCCCTTCTGTCCTTAATCCACCTTTCACATGAACTAAACAGTAATAACTATGGCTATAAAGTAAAAAAGCAAGTATTTAATAACCTATTCAACATGGATGATATCAAACTCTTTTTGAAGTGTATCCTCAGTAATGTAAAATGTTTCAGTGGTGGCTTTCGGATTAAATAAATGTGCAAAAGTAGCATTCAAGAATGGGAGAATTACAGAAACACACTCAATAGATCTAAATATTGTCACAAACATTAGGGAACTGAAAAATTGTGTTATTTACAATATTTACATCGTTTTGACTATGGTCCTCATCTTTTCTTAACATTCACGATGGTTCGGCCGTTGTACGCTTCGACCTTCTTCAGGTGATATACGTTGGAATTACTCCACACGCCGACCTTCTTCAGGTGATAAAAGTTTGGAATTACTCAATCCAGGCTTCGTAGTTATCAGGGAAGCACGTAAACAGAAGGGATTTCCACAGGCGGGAAGTTCGAGAAAAAATACTATTGTCAGGTGCCGATTAAAACTTCTTTTTCAGTCAGCACCTGATGATTGCAGAGTTTTGCTACCGACGAGGAAAAATGTATTTTTATTATTATATTATTATTTATGTTATTATTATTATTATTATTTTAATATTATATTATTAATTTTATTATTACACACACACACACACACACACACACACACACATATATATATATATATATATATATATATATATATATATATATATATATATATATATATGTCATTCGCAGATATTACTGTTTTGCTGTATCACAGCTCTTCAGTGCGACTAGACGTCAGAAAGACTCAAACCAGGATCGAAACCTGACCGATTTGGTGTCAGTCGGAGTTTCTACCCCTAAGCCATATGTGTGTGTGTGTGTGTGCGCGCGCGCGCGTGTGTGCAGAAATGGCGGTTGCGTGTGAGGTCAAGTAGGCGCAGTGTGTTGCTGATGGCAGATAAAAAAAATGTCTCTATGGTGGTCAAATTAGAGCAGTTTTATTTCGGGGGCGTTAGAATTTACAAGCCATTTCCTGTCTCAGCCACTGATTGATTCGGTGTAGGTCGATCCAATCCAAACGTGAGATCAAAGAGGAGCAAAGTGTTGCGCTCCAGGAGTCTAGCGTCTGACATGCTGATGGCAGACAGAAAAGTTTCTCTATGGTGGTTAAATGAGAGCAGTTTTGTTTTGGAGGCAAAGCCATTTCCTCTCCCACTTGATTGGAGGCCCTTCTCAAGAGCAGCAGCCAGGTTGACTTTGACATATATAATGATCGCTTAAGGTATGAAACATCCAGTGTTAGTTTCTGTGTATACATTGTTTATAGCGACAAACGCGATATCCTTGACACTGAATACGTTTCTCCTATAAATAAACAATCAAGTGCCACTTAGACAATCATGTCTCTTTCTATTTACCATGATTCAGAAGAATCCCTTTTCTTTCTGCAGTAGACTAGTTGACAATGGAAAATAAAGCATAATATATTTTTAAAAATCCACATTACAACCTTCTTTTTAATATATATATGTATATATATATATATGTGTGTGTGTGTGTGTGTGCGTGTGTGTGCGTGTGTGGTACATCCTCGTATATATATATACATATATATATATATATATATATATATATATATATATATATATAGATACACCTAGTGAGCCAGACAAACCTACCTAGGTTTCACCTAAACGGATCGTCAGGGAAAGTTTGGCTAACGAGGCAAAGAGAAACACATATTTATAGGTGATAGCTAAAATCATACCACGTGACAAAAATAAAAAAAAATAAAAAAATAAAAAAAAAAACATTGTATTGAGCTCTTTTGTTAGTTAGTTGTTACTCGTATCGGGGTTTTTTCTTTGGGCTTCAGACCTGCATCTGTGCGATTTTTTTGTCGGCAGAAGTCCATGTTTGTAGCTCTTTCTTTTTTTAAAACCTTTTTTTCCCTCGAGATTGATTTGATTAACAAATCAAAAATTCGAGGGCTTTTCGAAACGAGTCTAGTTATCTATATATATATATATATATATATATACATATATATATATATATAAGATAATCTTAAGGAGCCAGGCAAACCTACCTAGGTTTCACCTAAACGGATCTTCAGTGTAAAGCTTTACGCAGTTGTCTTTTTACTCGTTTTGGGTTTTTTTTCTTTAGACTTGGAGCTTAAACACTGGACGATTGTTTTCGCCTTGTTTTAATGTTCTTGCATCTTTATTTTTTTATTCGCCATTTTTCCTCGGGTACCGATTTGTTCTACAAGTTGAGCTATCCGAGGTTTTTTTTCAAACAGTACCATTTATTTATATATATATATATATATATATATATATATATATATATATATATAACATATTTTGAGTAGAGATAAAAATCATCAACTTTATTTAGCTCTACCCAATTCTTCCTTTTTTATTACAGTGTAGCAGACCCCTCTCGCGCCCCACGTATCGCAAAAGGGTGATGAGGTCACGAGAGGCTCGCTAGCATTTTCGATGACGTTAAATCTGACAAAGTGAAACAACATAGACGACAGAACGAGGATATATAGGATATAAGTTATTTTATTCTAGAAAAGTAATAAAGAAATAAAGGTGGTCGGAACGGTAGAGATGCAGATGTTCCGGTGCAGGCATTAATGGTCGAGGTTGGTCGTTACAGGTGATCGCTGCTGGTCGATGCAGATGATCGCTGTTGGTCGTTGCAGATAATCGCTGCTGGTCATTGTAGTTTGAGATTGATGTTGGTCGTTGCCGGGATGCCATCTTGACGTGTTGGGGAGGAAAGAAGCCGGCGTTGCAATGTTGCTCGGGCATGTTAAAGGTCCAGTGCAGGCGTTGCGTGTCTGCCGGTCGAGTCCGATATTACTAACATCCCGTAATAATTACTAATGTCGTGTACGGGAAAGGCTATGGACGACGTGCAGGCAGCCAGTAGGGACGGAATACCGAGAGTCGAACGTTGGCAAGGAGCCAGAAGTAAGAGGCGAAGGAGAGAAAGAAGGAAAGTTTCCAACTATCGTCAAGTTGGCAGACAAAAAGAAATGGGAGCGTAACTTAATACACAGCCCGGTGGTCGACGTCCTGGCCACGAAGGCCAGGAGCCTGCGTACCGACCGATTCAGTCGCCGACCCTAAATTTAGCGAGAAGTCACTGTCTTGTGGTAAGGGAGACTAGCAAGAGAATTGGTAAGCTAACACAGTAAAGTCTCTATAAAAAGTAAGTCGAGATTAGCTAAAAGGAAACTAAAAATGTCTAGAAGTATATTACGACTAGGCTTGTAATATAACTAAACTGAAAAGGTAACTTGCTAGTCTCTACCTCGGGTTAACAGCGTGTAGGGAGCACAACCGAAAGGTCAAGGTCGAATGGCATGTTCTCTTCCGGTTTAAGGAGCCAAGGAGGAGCTAACTACGACAACGGTTTATTATGTGTTGATCTTAACCTCTTCAAGTTAAGGGTCAGCCATTATCTATCTACACATCTTTATACTATGCACATCTTGCTTCTTCATTTTCCAACCTTACACAAACCCTACTGAGTAACCTTCCATTTTGAGTAGCGCCTGGCCTTTGTATTATACTGTAGTATAAAAAGGTAGAGCTGGAGTGATGGCGTGGGATTATAGTTGATGAAGTTGTGGGCGGATGGTTAGTTCTAAATGTTGTTAAGATGACAACGCAGAAAAAATTCTGGAAAGCCATGCCGTGTTTATCATCACACTGGTTGCATACATAGCTATGGGAGCCGGTCTGTCCCATAGTGCTAGAAGGCCGCTAACCCAACAAGAAGGTTCCTCCACCCTTTGACAGGTCTTTTTAAAAATACTGCTGAGTGTCTAGCCACAGGAAAAAAAACAAAAACCTGGTGTTGCAACCGGTTTAATCGCCGATAAAAGTGCTAGGTTATATGGTAGCAATAGCACACGTGGAGTAACCTGATATCACGGATGTACTTATGTCTATAATGGATATTGGAGAGTAGAGACCAACATGTTTCCTTTCTTTCAAAGCTTTTTATTAAGTGAAATGACGTAAAAAAAGTTTGGAGAGGGGATACGTAGATTTGTCGGTCAACATAAGCAAGAGTTTTGTTGTTTCTGCTACAATCATTTTACCATCTGGTATTTTGCAAGTTTTAGTTTTCTGTGCATCGGGTCAGAGTATCACAAAGACGCATTCAAACGTACGCAGTCCAAAACAATGATAGAAGAGAATAATTCCTAGCGAGGACACACACCCGTATGTACACAACAAGTGTGATCAGGGGGGGATAGGAAGAAGAGAAGAGGATCAGTAAGCAGTTAAAGAAAACTTGTCACCATTTCGTGAAGTGAATATTGCTCCGGCTGGAGATATATATCTTTTGAAGTGACAATGATAGTTAAACGATAGCGATTTGCTGACAGTGGGGAAAATGTCGTTGAAACGATTCTAATCAGACATAAGTATAGATAATGACGATTTACAAGTGTCAGATTAAACAAAAACTGAGTATTGCTGCCATCGTGGCTGAGAATAAAATCACAGGGAAAAAAAGCCAGAGAAAAAAGTTACAATTTTGCTTCGGAAAAAAATTCAGAGTAAGAAAATTCATAATTTATGGTGGCTGTAGGTGTCGAAAATTCCCCTAATTTTTAACGGAGACGTGTCAAAACTATCTCCCAAATAATAAGACGTTTAGAATACCCAGGTGATAATTGGTTGAGTTGCGTAAAAGATGCTCGTCGCGATGAAGCAAAACAGATGAGTGCTTAACAATAGCAGCCGCTTCGTTTATTAACAGGGCTCCTTTTAAACCCAAAGCAAAATCATAATTTAACCAGGTGGGAGAAGGCAAGAAGATTTAGTCAAATCTCTCGAGCAACCAAAGACAGTACTTCCACCTTCATTGCGAGACTTTTAAGGCTGGTAACTGTAGTTAATTTAAAGTAGTATTTTAAATTAGAAAAGTAAAATTGTTTGCTGTGAAATCCAAGATGAGGTTGTAGAGGACCCGTTTGGGTTTGCGAGTTGTTGAATTAGAAACACGTGATGTTTATTCCTGCTAGAAGAAGGCCAAACTACAAGAACATGGCGGACTCAAGTTGAGTCCAACCGAAGATGTAAAGAAAACAACAAGACCGATATATGTCAATAAATATATGTATTAAACAACAAATTTACAAGTGACAGAGACATAAGCATTTCTGTTTGTGTGTGAACGTAAAGAGTTTGTATATTGGTGAAAGTTCGTACGTAAGGATAGCGGCTTGGATTGAGGAATCGGAGAGCGGAGTTCGAATTCCAGTCGAATCCATCACACTCACTTACGTGCTAACACCCTTGGGAAAGGTGTGAATCCTTTTCTCCCTCCAGCTATGGGTAAATAGCAGGACAGACTGGGTTCTATAGCCTTGGATGGTAAATGGACTAGGAGAAGGAAAACTCTGACTTCAAACCTGCTCTTAGATGAGGGTGAATGGAGTCTCTCTGAGCCTTGGTTGGCAATTCATTTAGTGTTGGTGTCACGATAAAAAACACCCTTGATAGCCCTAGCGAAGCATCAAGAATTCAGCTACTTGACAAGATTATGAACTATACCAATCAAAGTATTCGTGAGTTCAATCTCAGCTGAGGCTGCAAGATGATGACGTACGTGTATGTGTGTTTCATGGCGTTTTCCCACAAGTGGGCAAAACAGAGATTTCTGCGAGAAATATCATTTTTAAATATGTCCACTGGAATGCAAAGTAAAAAGAGAACGAGGCAATAAAATGCCCAGTATTTATAGTGTAGGGAGAGCGACCCCTAGTGAACAATTAAGAAATTAAGGAGGAGCTAACTCAGACAAAGTCAAGACAAACTGTTTGATGATTAAAAAAATGCTGTAAAATCCAAGGTAAGTACAGAAGGAAATGTTGCAATCAAAAATCGTAGTCCAATATCAAGAAATCCCAGCACACACGTCTTTTTCGCTGTCAATCCACTTCCTATTCAAAAACCGTCTGATTAAAAAAAAAAAAAAACTGCGTCTTGAAAAAAAGGACTTCCTCTTATCTGTTGTGTCCACGCGTATGCAAAACCACCAACATATGTGCTATGACGAAATTACAAATGGCGACCATGACCGCTCCTTTGGTCTCACGTCACTACAGTAACTTTTATTTTCCACACTAATAATGTCATCCAATTCTGTCGGGTACTTCACGAGTTTATAGGTCCGTTCCGTTTGCAACAGAAATTCATAATAAATTAATCCAACCTCTAATATTGATATCGTATTGATATTCGATATATATCATCATAATTAGGGAGTCCTACTATCCTATAAGACCTGATTCTAGGTGGAGAAAGCCTTAAGGAGAGTGTTTGTTTTTTTTTTTAAATTAGCGCCAAGATGTAAGGACTCCCTAACTATGATCGAATGTGACCATAGCATTGTTAGAAAACTTTTTTTTACATCTTAAGCTATCTTCGTATACGATATCTGTGGTTTGTCTACATTCCCCCAAACTGGGTCACAATAAAATTTACTTTATTTTGTCAAAGTAGTACTACATTTTTAAAAAGGTACTGTATTTTCTACCATATAATCGAAAACCCTTTAAAATATTATAGTGGGTTATCATTTATAGTGAAGTGTATAAGTGTTAAAACAGATTAGTTTGATTTGGCTTTGCTAGTTAGATAGCCCACCATAAGAAGGGTATAAAACAAGAAAATCAAATTGTAAGGTGAAACAACAAATTTATATACATATAAATCAATTAAGGTCTTTACAAATAAAATTAATGTATTCGGGTTGATACAAGGTCGTCAAAATGTTCGTAATAGTCCTTGCAAGAATGAGTTTATATGTACGTAGGCAGGAACGTATGTGTGGATGTATGCATGAGCGTTATTGTAAGGTAGGAATGTCTTTGAAGTAATCGCTCAGCCTTAAAATGTTCCGTTCGTTTATCAAGTATAAAAGAGGTGAGGGAGAAAGGTTAAGATAATAATAACGATCGCTTGACGTTTATCAAGGGACGTGGTAATACGCTCGTCTCCTTCTCTCTGGTGACAGGCGAACTTGCCCGTCTTTTATTTTGTTTGTGGAGCTTGGAAAGATCATTTGGGAATTCACTCCCGAATATGACTCGGGTCTTTCCATTGGACGACGAACACACTTCGCGTCGGCTCGCGAAATGGTCCGTAAAAGAATTTGTTTCTGAGAATTGAAGATTATTTGAATTTTGTTTTTAAATGTTTCCTATTTTTGTATTGGCCGAAAAACATTTCGCATCAAGGTGTGAAATTTCACGAGTTTTGTTTTGGATTCGCTTTTGTGTGTGTATTAAGCAAAGTTTGTAAATTCGAGTCTTTTTAATTTCTAACAAAATCAATGAGTCTGTGCTTAGCATTTGAATTTTAAATCTAGATCTTGTTTTGTTCACGACAATATCACCCCTTGTTTTATACAGTCTGATGATCATTAATTCGGCATCATTTTGACCTGTAGATTGTCGGATACGTTATTGGTCGGATTACTGATGGTTACGGAGAATACACTTAACCCAAAGGCTGTGTTATTCTCCCTTTAAAATTCCCTGTAAATCAGATCCAGAAAAAACTCACAGGAAAATAGTCGCGATAAAAAATCACAGGAGAGAAAAGAAACAGGACAAGGTTAACAGGAAGCGGACAAAAGCCAACGGACAAAAGCCAGCGGACAAACCCCCAGAGGTTATCCCAAAAATGAAGAAAACCCGAGTTGCATAAATTGAAAATTTAAGGAATTTTTAATTCAAATTTTAATATCAAATTGAGATTTTCTTCCCATAAAGTAGTGTCTTATAGGACTCCCCATGAAATATACCGAATATGTAACCATAGCATTGTTAGAAAACGTTTTTTTACAGGTTGGATTGTTTTACTATGAATTTCTATTGTAAATACAACGGACCCATATCCTAGTGAAGTACCCGACAGAAATAGATGACTTTATTACTGGCGACCATAAATTAATTGTCACTTCATTTTCCGCGGAATTACTGTGACTTTTCATCTCTATCTTTATTCCTCTAACTTTATTACCGATCACGATACTGAAGGAACGATAGATAAAAGGCAAGTCTTTCCCCCCCCCTTTTGACTCAACGAATTTTTCCTCAGTAATTTCCAAAGTCTCTCTCTCTCTCTTTTTTAATTCCCTTCAGTGGAAGTAGGAGACATCACGCCCGTCATTTTGGAGACATTTGTTACTTAGAGCTATAACCTTTCTTCTGTTCCATAATCTTCCTTTGTCAGGCATGTTGCATTACAGTTTAAACTGTTTTTGAATTATGTCCCCTGTTTATTTTGGGCTTTAATTTCAGCTCTTGATTGGTGAAAAGCACACAGATGACAGATATACAGTTATGTATACCAAGCTGGCGAAAAAGTTTTTATCAGTATAGACAAAAAGAGATTAAGTTTCTTGGCTGTTAAACTTCACCCAGAGCTTATTTATAGTTTATATATATATATATATATATATATATATATATATATATATATATATATATATATATATATATATATAATTGTGTATTTAGGCAACAATCCCGCTTTTATTCAAGTTTCTTTAAAGATGCCTCACAAGTTACTGCTTTTTATTTAATATTTTTGTTTTCGTATAAGTGATTGCCCAAATGTTCTTCATATCCGATATTTGAATGTATGGATTTTCTTATGTATGTATCTAAAGTTATTGGGATAATTTATTTTCCACACACGGTCAGCACATCGTGGCCTTGTTCATTGCTTAATTAGGATCCATTTAAACGCACATGGAAAGCTACCAAACTCCATCTGCAACATCAGTTATGTACCTTACGTGATACTGGCTTAGGCGATCATGTATCTTTCAATGCATGACTGACAAGGTAGATTTTTCCCGCAGTAGGTTGCCATTTCTTTCTGCGGTAGACCAGTTACCATCCAAGTCTATAGAACTCGGTCTGTCCTGCTATTTACCCATAGCTGGGGGGGAAATGAAGAGGATTCATACCTTTCCCAAGAGTATTTTCGCGTAAGTGAATATCAGTCAGTTATGTGCCATACGTGATAAACACTTAGGCAATCATGTATCTTTCGATACATGACTGACGAGGCAGATTTTTTTCTGCAGGAGGTTGCCATTTCTTTCTGCGGTAGACCTTTTGCCATCTAAGTATATAGAACCCGGTCTGTCCTGCTATTATAGAGTGAGAAGAATAGGATTCCTACCTTTCCCAAGGATATTAGCACGTAAGTGAATGTAATGGATTAGACTGGAATTCGAACACGGCTCACTGAGTCCTCAATCCGAGCCGCTATCCAGTCCTCCACCATCTTGTCGAAAATACAAGGATAATAGATTATCCCACATGTAAAAAAAATATTAATAATAAAAAATGAAAAGCCAACTCTCAATGACATCAATTATGAACACGGCTACAATGTGCTGACAGTGTTTAGATAATAAAACATTTGAAAGTGAATCTAACAAACCGACTGGATTTCAAAATCTATTATAGTTATATATATATATATATATATATATATATATATATATATATATATATATATATATATATATATATATATATATATATATATATATATATATATATATATATATATATATAATTATTATAAAAAAAAAAAACTCTTAAAGTCCATGGTGATATTTATTTCGTTAAGATCGAGAATTTTGGTCTCAACTCGTCAGACCTCCGTACACAAATATAAGTGGTTAAAATAAGGCTATTAAGAATACTCTTTCATTATAATAATTATTATTATTGCTCTGTTTTTGACATAGAGCTCTCCCTGGATCTATATCCTTTTGGAACTATCCATACGGACTACTAAATATTATCATGATATATATATATATATATATATATATATATATATATATATATATATATATATATATATATAAAGGATTAATGAGTTGTATTCTTTTTACTCCAACATATTTTATTATTTCAATTACTTCAAATGTTATTTTCTGTGGATTCTCTTCTTTGAGTTGAAACTCAGAATGTCCAGTCAAATAAGCGTATCCTCTAAAAATAACGTTTGAAATATACAGATTTTCGGGGTATTGCTTTGTATATCTCGAAGGCCTTTGACAGTGTTTAACATGCTGGTCTTCTTCCCAAGTTGAAAGTTTATGATATTTCTGGGCGAATTTGAATTTTGAACTGATTCCGTTTTTCGTATCGAATCGTGGAGTGATCTAGATCTTTTTGCATTAATGCAGGCGTCCTGCAGGGCTCTATCCCTGGACCTACATTGTCCCTAATTTTCATCAATGACCTTCGGGATGTCATCGGTTCTCAATTTGGTATTTATGCCAATGACACAACCATTTATTCTTGTTTTAATAGCAAGTCTGGAACTTTTGATGAGTTCAAATTGATAGTTGATCTAAAAAATGATTGACATTCTGTTCTTAACAGGGGCAAAGAATATTTTGTTAATTTTAATGCCTCCAAAATGAAACTGCTCTCTTTTAATCGCCTGAGAGAATCCTTTTTACCTTCCTTCAGCATGGCTGATGCTAACCTCCAGGAGAGTGACTCACTGAACCTTCTTGGATTAACATTTTCCACTGACATGAAGTGGAAAGATTATATTGAATTAACTGCTAAATCTGCTGCTAGGAAACTTGGTTCCCTGTGTCATGCTGGGCGTTTTTCTTTTGCCAGAATCTATTGTACATATTTATAAGTTTACCATTCATTCATGCTTAGAATATTGCTGCCAGATGTAGTCTGGTGCCCTGTTATATATTTAAAGAGTCTTGATAAAATCCAAAGAATCTGCAATGTTTTTGGTCCTGACTTGGCATCTCGCTTTCATTTATGGCAAGATCTCATCATTTTACAATTGAAATGGCTAGATGTAACCGTAAGTTCTATGCTAATAGTTTCTTCTCTCGCACTTCTCACTTGTGGAACTCTTCAGGTTTCTTATTTTTCAATCAACTTTAATCTTCAAAGTTAAATGCATTGTCAATCATTATCTTCTGTCTTCTTAATTCCTGTTTTTTTTTTTTTATTGTTCTCTCTCCTTTATAGTGTCTTTTTCTCATATTGTTTCACAGTCAGTAACCCCCTTGTGTTTTAGTGGGTTTATTGCCTTGCTTGGAGTGAAATGATTAAAAAATATATACATACATGTTCATAATAATGACACCATATTTTTAGGCAGAAAGCAAATCTCTCATTTAAACAGAAATTAACTCCTACTGAGATAACACAGAGTTATATGTGCATTTTAGGCTTAACATAGAAATATTAGTAGTACTAGATTGGCGGCATGGTTTTATTATTTTACAGTTGAAATGATAGATGTAACCGTAAGTTCTATGCTAATAGTTTCTTCTACTGCACTTCTCACTTGTGGAACTCTCTTCTGGTTTATTGCTTCACAAGTTAAATGAATATTTCTTATTCTCATCAGCAATCTTCCGTAGGTCATCACTTCCTAATTCAATATTTATGCGGATGACACAACTATCTACTCCTGTTTTAATGGAACGTCTAATCGGTTTCAGAAGGAAACATTGGCAGCTGATCTAAAAAGAAAAAAGACATATAATCTGGAGCTATAAATGACTTCGTAAATTTATCGCCACCAAAACGAAACTTCTATAATAATTATTATCTGAAAGACCCCTTTCTGCTTTTCGTCAGCATGGCGGATGCTAGCCTCCAGGAGAGTGATATATTGTGATTTCTTGTGCTAGCGTTCTATGCTGACATGAAGTAGAAAGTGAATTAATTGCTAGGTCGGCTGCATGTTGGGTCTCACGCCAGAATCTATCTTACACAATATCTGTCGATTGCTTTGAATAATGCTGCCACATCTGGTCTGGTGCTTCTGTATTTAGAAGATACTTGATAAAATCCAAAGAAGTATTTGCAATGTTATTGGCACTGACGTGGCATCTAGGCATCAGTCAATTTCCGAACGCCATAACCATAGCTTCCCTGTGCATTTTCTATAAATTTCTTCATAGTAATTGTTCTGACGAGCGTTACTCTTTGGTCCCCAGGTTTTACGAATTTAAGCGCATTACCAGATTGGTGGATAAGTCTCATCATTTTACAGTTGAAATGATTAGATCTAAACCGTAAGTTCTATGCTAACAGTATCTTCTCTGGCATTTCTCGCTCGTTGAACTTTTTTCCGGCTTCTTGCTTTCCAGTCAAATTTGAGGTTCGAAAAATTTTAATGCATTGTCAATTCTAATCATTCTGTTTTCTTAATTATTGTTTTTGCTAGTGTTCTCTTTCCTTAACAATATTTTCTTTTTGTTATATTCTGTCACATTCAGTAACCTCTTCCGCCTTAGTGGCTTTATTGCCTTATTTGTGCTGAAATTATACACATACACACACACACACACACACACACACACACACACACACACACACACACACACACATATATATATATATATATATATATATATATATAATTTGTTTTGTTTAAACGTTTAAAGATAAATATAAAAAAATGTCGGGTTTAATCCATTTCCTTATATATATATATATATATATATATATATATATATATATATATATATATATGTGTGTGTGTGTGTGTGTGTGTCCGTCGAATTCGACGTATGAGGGTCAAGCAGATCAGTTCTAGGAAACAAAAACCAAACACCAGCACATATGATTTGATTATAATGGTTTTGTGTAGAACCATCCACACTTTTGGAAGGGCCGAATATAGAGACCTGGTGCTCTATGTGCCATAAGGTCCCCAAGCGACCCTCTGCAGGTTTTGAACTCAGAGTTGTCCTTCCAGACCAGTCGCCATCCAAAGCTATAGAACCCAGTCTGTACTGTTATTTACTCATGACTGGAGGGAGAAGAAGAGGATTCATACTTTTCCCAAGGGTATTAGCACGTAAATGACTGGAATTCGAAATCGGCTGTCCGATTCCTCAATACAAACAATATATATATATATATATATATATATATATATATATATATATATATATGGTCTATCCCTGATATTGAGCATTTCAGCTCATAAATATAGCATAAGTTAAAACTATATTTTATATCATATATATATATATATATATATATATATATATATATATATATGTGTGTGTGTGTGTGTGTGTGTGTGTGTGTGTGTGTGTGTGTGTTAAAATTAATCAAAGTGCAACAAATGAGAATGATTTTTCTCGGGAAGAATTTTAAAAAATTAAGAAAATGACACTTCTTATTTTCTTTTCATTTTATTTTATTTTTGCTTTTTACCTAACCCCAGGGTTATTATGCATCTGTGTCCCACCATTAAATGCGACTAGAGACTGGAATGTCTTTTCTTCCACCTTACACACCCTGTACTGAAATTCATACTTGTCATCCACACGGACGTTATATAAACCTTTTATTGTCTGATGAAATTTTCTGAGTTTATTTATTGCCGAAAGCTAAAGAGAGGAACCATCTGCCAAGTAAAAGTAGCAGACTTACAACACTGTATTTAAAAGAAGGGCAAGTGAAAAGAAAAGAAAAAGAAAAGAAAGAAGCTTAATAAAAAGAATACAATAATAATAATAATAACAACAACAACGGCAAATAATCAAATTCCTGGTTTGAAATTCCTGGTTCATTATCAAACAGAGGTAATGTGATCCAATGAAGAAATGCTTAGACTAAGGGAGCAACAGTCAGATTTGTTTGGACACCTCCCTGATATAGGATACGTGAAACGTCCTGGATGAGTAGATATTTTAATTCAAAGTGGTCCGAATGTGGCTGATACAATAATGCATCATGTGGGAATTATTTGTCAGTGTTAATAAAGACGGAAGCATACAAAGAAGACCCAATAAAAAAAATAGAAGAAAGGAAGAAGGAAAAAAGAAAGAAATCTGTCAAAAAAATATAAATCTTTCTCTCTCTCTCTCCCTATTTCTCTCTCCCTCACTCTACACCGACATACACACATATATTTATATATATGATTAAATCTTCCATTTTTTTATATATATATATATATATATATATATATATATATATATATAAAAACACACACACACACACACACACACACACACACACACACACACACACACACACATATATCTGTTCTCTCTCTCTCTCTCTCGTTCTTGCTCTCTCTGGGTCTATCTCTTTCTATATATATTGAGAGAGATATGCGTACATACATGCACACACACACACACACACACACACACACACATATATATATATATATATATATTGAGATCTAAAAGGTCAACCAATCTAACAGTGATCTCATTTCACAATCCTCATACTTGCACCATATGTGGCTCCCTTTGTAAATCACTAGCGGGTCTTAAATGCCACTTAAGATTATCGCACAAACTTCTATAACTGAATCAATAAGCTGTCAGATCCTCATACGTCGAAACCGACAGGAGAGTCCATTATATATATATATATATATATATATATATATATATATATATATATATATATATATAGGTATAAGATAAAAAAGAACTATAATTCTACTGTCCCTTGCATTTAATTTGGAAAAGGGAACAATACAGATTAGAGTTGTATATATATATAAATATATATATATATATATATATATATATATATATTTTTTAAATTTTTCCTTTTGGTCGAAATAAAGGAATAAAAAATGTTCTTATTGTCCATTGTCTCAAGCGCTTTCGGTCATTTCTTTAGCCATTTTCAAAGGCTTTGTTTTAGATTTTGTTAATTTTTCTCGATGTTTAGACTGTTTAAGATGTATTTTATCTTTGTGTTCTTTTTTTAATACTAGTAGTAGCAGTTATATATATATATATATATATATATATATATATATATATATATATTGATAATATTAGTGGAAAATATACATACATATACAAAATATATATAAAAATATATAAAAATCCTAATTGTCTATGGTGTGTATATGTCACCACAGAAATGTATCTTTATGCATTAGACATCCGTCGACTTTCTTTCTCTCCTCTTTTAAATTCCCCCCACCCCACATCTCCTAAAATTCTCTCTGTTAAGGTTTCATCTCCTCCTCCTCATACTTACACTTTCTCTAAATTCTGTTTTGATTTCCGGAATTATTTTTCTGTTTTCATTTTGAATTTGTAGGTCTGATGATTTGGATCGTATTTACGATTCCAATGGAATAAATTATGACCATGGAATATTAGTGTTTAAGCCTTTTTATTATATATATATATATATATATATATATCCGTATACATATATATATATATATATACATCTTAAACAGTCTAAACATCAATATATATATATATATATATATACATATTAATTCGCTTGAAGATGAAACGGAACTAATGCTCTGAATTTATATAATTAAATTTAAAGTGTTTAGCTTCCATTTTTGAAACGTGGTTATTACTGTGTAGCGAAAAACATTTTAAATCAGTTAATTTATAATGTATCTTATGTATATATCTTATGTATACACACACACACACACATATATATATATCTTATAAACGTTGAAAATGAGTATATATATATATATATATATATATATATATATATATATATATATATATATATATAATCGTTGAAAATGAGTATATAGGAGAAATTCTGCATGGTGACAATGAGTTTCACGTTTCATCCTATCTTCATCCTAAGTGGTGCCACTACTACTTTAGCGGGCTGTATATAGACAACAGTATTGTGTATGTAAATGTTTGGTAAAGATCTTTGTGATTTTGTTTATAAGATCTGATGCAAGATTGTCTTCTTAAAGATCTTGAGGATTCATTTGTTTGAAGCCATTTTTAATCATTGATCGATACATATGGCCTTTTTCGTCGATGGTGACGGTCGTCAACCGAAAAATAGGTTATCTTAAAAGACAGCGCCGCTCATGACCAAACCAACCAATGCGCGATCGGCACGGTTTTTGACAACGACCACAGTAGAAGAATACTTTTGAGCCATCCACGGTGAGGCATTTGCGGCTTTGGTTCATCTCTACGGCGCGCTTGACACTATTCTCTTCAGAGATCGTTGCTCCCGCGAAAACAGGACATTCGATGAAGGGTTGTCTTCTTTAAAACCTAAGGGGATTCACTCACTTGAAGCCATTTTAATCAGTTATCTTGGAAAACGGTTACATAGAGCTGACAATTTAGACATTTTGGAGGGATTTGACGGATTTTTTTTTTTTGTCATTTCACCCCAAGCAAGCACATGTCGATGTCAAAAATAACAGGGGAGGCAACGTGGCATCTAACTGACGAGGTTGTGTGAATGGATGTTGCAACAGGGGTGGGGGGAGGAATGGTAAAAAGAGAAATGTTACTCAGAGCTACAAAGGATAGGAAGTAGTAGAGAGCCATGATCCCGCACGTCTTGAAGTGAAATGGCATATAGAAGAACGTTTCTTAATTCTATTATAAATTTACTTTCTACTATTGATGGCAGTTTCCTTCCAAACATTTTGTTTAAATTAGTGTGGAAAGTCTACATTTTGATTATATAATTATTTTCCGTCCCGGTTCTATGTGATATCCATTTTAGTTGTTGCTGCTGTTGGAAGTCTTCAAGTGGTGTGTTTTCTTTTTGTTATTTGGTAAAGTGATTTGTTTCTGATTCTGTAGCGCCAGCCTATAAGATACGATGAAAGGTTGTCTTCTTTACCACCGAGAAGATTCATTCACTTGAAGCCATTTAATCATCGATCTGAGAAAACGGTTATATATATATATATATATATATATATATATATATATATAGTTTTAAAGTGTGCTATATTTATGGGATAAAGTGCTCAATATCAGAGATATAGCGTATGTAAATATATACTGCGTCTAGAGATTATATGCAAAAGAGGTATTGTCAAATATTTTATGTAAAATTCATAGATATGTGTTATCCAATGAAATAATTTGTACTATTATGTATAGCAGGTAAGCATGAAAGCAATTAAGTCCCAATTTTCAATTTCAGATTGATATTTAGTATTTTTTTCAGTAATTATAGCAATTTGCAGTGTCAAGAGATTATTTGCAAGAACTAGAATTTAGTATTATAGCTCGTAAAAAAGAACTAAAAATGAATGAAAACAACTATATAATCAAAGAAATTAACAAAGGAAAGTCCTCGCTTCAAATTTCTAATGATTTGAAAAGGGATCATCGAACAATCAAGAAAATATGTCAAATGGGAATTCAACCAAGGGAAAAAAAGTCTCAGGCTGAATTCAGGAATTTAACAAAGCGAGATCTATCACATATCCGAAGAGAATTAACCTAAATGCGTCAAGTGCGTTCATATTTGAGGCCGCTGGAGCTCCTATGGTGTCAAGGGAAACAAGGTGCAAAGCATTAAGGAAGTTTGCTGATGTAAAAAATCAGATAAAGAAACCCATTTTAACAAAAAACATAAGGACAGAAGATTGCAGTGGGCAAAAAAATACATGAAAACTGATTTCAGTAAAGTGCTTTTTACCGACGAATCAAGGATCACCCTCGATGGGCCCGATGGATTGGCTCGAGGATGGGTTTGCAAGCAACATGACACAAGAAAATTTTTTAAACGCCAACAAGGCGGCGGTGGGATCATGATATGGGCTGGGATTATTGGTAATGAGCTCGTGGGTCCATTTAAACTGAAAGACGGGGTTAAAATGAATTCCAAAAGTTACTGTGATTTTCTAGAACAATATTTCTTTGAATGGCGATAACCAGTCTTTAGCCAAGCGTAGATCTATGATCTTTATGCAAGACAACGCACCAAGTCATGCATCAAAGTTTACTAAATCCTGGTTGAAAGAAAAGGGATTTGTTGAAGATTCTCTTATGGACTGGCCTTCAAATAGCTGTGACTTGAATCCCATTGAGAACCTGTGGAGCATCCTCAAGAGAGATATTTATTCTAATGGAAGGCAATTCAACAAGTGTGACCTCTGGGAGGCAGTTAAAGTTGCTGCAAACAACTTACCAGCCGCTAAAATTGCAGATCTAACATCAGATGTTGACAATAGGCTGCTAAGAGTTATTGAAAAGAAAGGAGCATTTGTGCAATAAATTTTAGGAGGTTCTAATTTTTTGTTAATATATCTTTTATTTTTAAAATAAAGTATTTTTTTTTGTTTTTCCTTTAAGAAATTGACGAATTTGTTCTAAAATCTTTTCATATTATTTTTTTACATTAGTTTTACAAGGTATAGTAATGTAAAAGTATCAAAATAAATAGTTGCAAATAAACTACTGACAGTCAAATTAGTCTGTTTTGTTAACTTAGTAAATTTTTTTCCAACCAAAAACTATAGTTTTCTCTATCACTATATACCTAAGTTAATAATATTGAGTAGAATCTAAACAACATCATAATAGGACTTTTAACATTAAAGACGCAACTCTTTATACCAATTCATAACTTGCATATAATCTCTAGACGCAGTTTAAATATAAAAGTAAACATTGAAGTCAACACTCAGAGGCGACAGGTTGTTTCATGCTAGGCACAATTATCAGGATTCGCGGGCTGATGATTGCGCCTAGCATAAACAACTCGAACCTCTATCCACAGCACTTCATATATATATATATATATATATATATATATATATATATATATATATATATATATATATATAATCCATAGCTTATAGAAGAGTGTAATTCATATTTTTCCCAAGGGTGCGCGTAAGTGAATATAATGAACCCAACTGGAATTGAAATTTGGCTTTCCAATTAACAATTATCCATTACACCACCCGCACATCCAAGCATTTATATATAAAATTCCCATTTTTTTTTTAATCATTTCACCCCAAGCGAGGACATATCGATGTCAAAAATGACAGGGGAGGCAATGTGGCGTCTAACTGACGGGCTTGTGTGAATGGAGGGTGCGACGAGGATGGAGGGAGGAATGGTAAAAAGAGAAACGTTGCTCAGTGCTACAAAGGATAGGAAGTAGTAGAGAGCCATGATCACGCACATCCTGAAGGCATATAAAAGAACGTTTCTTAATTCTACTATTAATTTCTATTAGTATACCCTCATTAAACCCACACATTCTTTATCTATCTACTATCTATATTTCTCATGTTGTCTATCTGTGTGTCTGTCGTGGGCGTTGTTTCCTCGCCTAGGCCGCATTTCTCATCCGATTTCGATGCGGTTTTCAACACAAGTTTGCAAATGGCTGCCGTAAGGACATGACAGAGCCCGATTTTTGAGTTCGGAATCAGGTTCCGAAAAAATCGATAATCGAAAAAATTCCGCTTACAGAAGGAATGATCGCATTTCAACCAAATTTGACACCCTCTTAGAGTCTACCATTAGAAGTGTTGTCCAGAAGTTTCATGACCACGGACCCCTAAACAGCGCGGAAAATCGATAAAACCCCGAAACCGATACGCCCAGATTGCGTCTGAACCGCATGTCGGTTTTTAGCGAAAACCGAGCGGATTTATGAAGAGGCCATTGGGAGTCATTATGTGAAGTTTCAACTCTGAGCAGCCCCCCCCCCCAACAGAGTGCAAATCGACAATCGGTCAACCCTTAAAAATGTTTTTCCGGTTTTTTAAGCTGGTCGTATTGTGTTTATTTTGTTTAGTTCTTTTTTTCGTAACAGATTTAATGTTTACTATAGAGCTTAGAAAAAGTTGGCAGTGTGATATAGGCAAGAAGTAAGGCATGTAACAACATCAGCACGGCAAAGGGCACTCCTCTAAAGGCAAGGAAGGGCAAAAATATTTTAAGTCAAGTGATAGCGATTGCTGTATTAGTCGTACTATTTTTTAATCAAGCACGGGCAACGCCGGGCCATACTGCTAGTTAGCTAAAAAATTCAACAGTAGTAAAAATAAAGCGGAAAATGTCATTAGAAAAAAGGAAAAAGTGCTCAACTGCTATGTGTTATCAAGAATTAACAAAGCAGTTCACAGCAGATTGTAGATCATTTTTGAGGTCAGATACAAATTTGACCACCTTTCTTTTCTTTTTATGTGTCATTTCCTTTCAGGACGTAGGCGATCATGGCTCTTCATCTCCCTCTATCCCTTGCAGCTCTCAACAAGTTCCTTTCCTCTGTTTCCTAGACCACGTTCTGTCATCCACTTGCTTAAGTCTGCCAAGTATGTCACACGTTGTTTACCCTTGTCTCTCTTTCCCTCTATTCGACCCGTGAGTATCAGATTCTCCAGGCCCTCCTTCCTCATTATGTGTCCCAGAAACTACAGCTGCCTTTTCCTGATATTAAGTATAAGCCTTCTCATTGTTTACAACCTCTCTAGGATCTCATCGTTGCTCACACGCTCGGTCCATGATATTCTTAGTATCCTTCTGTAGAATCATATCTCTGTCGCCTCTAGTCTCTTCTTCATCGTTGAGGAAATCGTCCAACATTCGCTGCCGTAAAGAAGGGCAGATGTCGCGTAACAGCCCAGTATTCTTTTCTTTGTTAATCGAACCGTTTAGACTTATTGTTGCATAAAAAAAATTCGCATTTGGGAGCGGGATAATTTTCTATTTTACATTCAAGTTTCCTTTTCGTATAACATGTTTTAACGTTGTATCTGCCATTCAATATCATTTTTTTCGATTTTGTATCTTTATTTTTGCTGTTTATTTTCTATATGTTTTTGTTGCTTTATTTCGAGGATTTTTTTTTTGTTGCTATTTCGTTTTCCAAGTTCACTGACTTAGTTTTCCCCTCTCCTTAATATGTCAACCCGTTTCTCGATACATACGTTTGTCTGTCTGCCAGTTTATCTGCCAGGAATAATTAAAGACTTGCAGCATGTGTTTAACATCTGGAAGGCTGTGATTTCACGGAAGTTGTTACAATGGGGATCAAGTCCAAGGTCTGGACACCTGAACAGTGTCACTTTGAATTTTCAGGTCCTCAGAATGCAGAGTTTTTTTTTTCTTTTTTGTTTGTTTTTTGCTTGTCAAACCAATTACCCACTGTGGAATTCCAGTAAAAATATTATTCAAAATCTGTCTCTCGTTCATTTCCTATTAAACGTCTTTATGAAGCGAGTATCAAATGTTTAGGTTCTTGACATTATCTCACATTCTTAGAGTGATTTAAATACCTGAAAGTAAAATGCCTTAAGGTCTAGACAACTTACTTAACAGAAAACCAAGACTTTCTTAAATTCTAAAGGCAAGGATTGTGCTCATCTAGTAGAGATGGTAATTCGAAAATTAATTATAATTAATTATTTATATTAATCATGGTGTAAGTAATGTCCATTGTGAGAACCAGCTATAACGCCGACTGTATTATTACGTTGAGTCATAAGTAATTTCCGTTTTGGGGAACCAGCTGTAATGGCGAATGTATTATACTATTAGGTTGAGTCATAAGTAATTTCCGTTTCGGGGAACCAGCTGTAATGGCGAATGTATTAGGCTGAGTCATAAGTAATTTCCGTTTTGGGAAACCAGCTGTAATGGCGAATGTATTATCCTATTAGGTTGAGTCATAAGTAATTTCCGTTTCGGGGAACCAGCTGTAATGGCGAATGTATTAGGCTGAGTCATAAGTAATTTCCGTTTTGGGAAACCAGCTGTAATGGCGAATGTATTATTAGATTGAGTCGTAAGTAATTTCCGTTTTGGGGAACCAGCTGTAATGTATAATTTTATCATGTCATAAGTTGTGTTATAAGAAACTTCCATTTTTGGGAACCAGTTTTAATGACCATTTTATCGTTTTAATATTTAGATTTAGTCGTAAGTAATTACCGTTTTGAGGAATCAGCTGTAATGACGAATGTATTATTATATTAGATTCATTCACAAGAAATTTACGTCTTGAGGAACCTGCTGTAATGGCGAATGTATTATTCTATTAGGTCATAAGTAATTTCCGTTTCGGGGAACCAGGTTTAATGGCGAATGTATTATTAGGTTGAGTCATAAGTAATTTCCGTTTGGGGAATCAGCTGTAATGGCTAATGTATTATCATATTAGATTCAGTTATAAGAAATTTCCATTTTGGGGAACCAATTTTAATGACCATTTTTTCATCCTAACATTTTGACCATTTTATCATCCTAACATTTTGTTTGAGTCTTAAGTGATTTCCGTTATGTGGGAAACAATTTTAATCGTGAATCTATCATCCTTACTACACACCATACGTAGCAGTTAAGCATAAATTCGTAGAACACTATCATACCTTAGTTTTTCCATGTTAATATCAGCTCACACAATGGATTAAAGAATAATTTTAGTAATTCCGCTAATGGAGGGATTTAAATGTAATTACATCACATAATTTTATTAGAATTCAAGCAAGGGAATTATGAAGGCATCTAGAAAAATATATAGTGTTTATGATCAAGGGGTTATAACTGCCCAGCAATTACAAAATATTTATTAGTTATGTTCACACTGTACATGGCCCAAAGTCACTCGAGTTAGAGGGTTACAAATTAAGAGGCACAGGTTATGGGGCTATGTGGGGAAGAGATAACGGTAGGCCCTAGACTTGGACAGGTTTTTACTGTAGTGATTCGGAAGCATAGTCTTGGGAGTCGGTTCCAAAAAGCAAGGTTTCATAGGAAGAAGCTAATCGAGAGCAATTTACTTTTCGCCAATGGAATAGGAAGGGAATGACAGTGGATCGCTACAATGTGCGTGGCACAACGGATTTTAGCCGTGAAGGTTAGAACTGGTGGAACTAAGGGATATAACTCGTCTGGGTATTTCCCATGGAAATAGCGATACGGCAGTGAGAGACTTGCGTCGATTCGTCTGTGAGAAAGGGATTTGTAGCGTGGAAAATAATTTGTCATCCAAAAGGATTCACAGTTCATATATATATATATATATATATATATATATATATATATATATATATATATCATTACTCTAAATGTCATTCTACCAGATACACATTATTCTTTACAGTGATGTTCACCCTGTATAAGTTCCAGGAGCCACTCTAGCTAGAGAGTTACAGATTAAGAGCCACAGTTTATGGGGATATGTGGGGAAGAGATAACGGTAGGCCCTAGACTTGGACAGGTTATTATTGTAGCGATTGGGAAGCATAGTCGTGGGAGCCAGTTCCAAAAAGCAAGGTTTCGTAGGAAGAAGCTAATCGAGAGGAATTTACTTTTCGCCAATGGAATAGGAAGGGAATGTTAGTGGTTCTCTACAATTTGCGTGGCACAACGGATTTTAGCCGTGAAGGTAAGAACAGGTGCAACTAGGGATATAACTCTTCTGAACACTTTCCAGAGCAGCGAGAGGCTTGCGACATTTCGTCTATGAGGTAAGTGGTTGTAGGATAGAAAATAATTTGTCACTCACAAGGAAGCAAAGACGTTTTGGACTCTATCGTGACCGGAAAGTGAAGACTGGACAGTTCCTCTCCTTATAGGACAGTAGTATTCCATTTTCGGCCTGATCTGACTCTTGTAAAGGTAGAGGATAACAGGCGGAGTCAGGTACTAACTGAAGAGGTACAGGGAACTGACTATTTTTTCAGCATTCGATTGAAAGTATTCCCAGGTATCTAGATATGACAACCAAGTTACCATGACTGGTTAATCCTTCAAAACAATTCTCACCACACCTGGCCATGATGATCCCCAACTGCACTCGATCATTAGCAGAAATGCACCACTCCATCAACCACTATGGCATATTCCCACCTATCCTAGTAGACAAGTTTTTTTTTCTTTTCGATTTGTAACAGTTATGTCCGGCCTATTTGCTTCAATCTTCCTGTCTTTAAAGATGGTTTAATTCCATAGAATTGTGATGATTTCTATTTCTGTAACCAGCGCTGGGTGATATCCATGCCAGGGTTTATTAACATCTTTTCCAAAGTAATTCCACATTCTTTACAGGGTATGTAGAGACGGTATGCATAAGTCTTTGGATGATGCATGTTAGGGTTAGAAAGAAGCTTTCTTGTTTTAATATCCATTCGTCTCATATCATTTAGAGTCCTGTTCAAGATGTTGAAACTATATTATTATTATTATTTATTATTACTATTATTATTATTCATAATTAATTTTATTTTTATTTATTATTTATTATTATTAGTAGTAGTATTTATTATTATTATTTCTATTATTATTAGTTATTATTATTTATTATTATTGTTATTCATCATTATTATTAATTATTATTCATAATTATTTATTTTGTTATTTTTATTTATTATTATTTATTATTATTTATTTTATTATTTTTTATTTATTATTTATTATTATTATTTATTATTATTATTTATTAATATTTATTATTATTATTTATTTTTATTATTCATTATCATTAATTATTATTTATTATTAATTTTTTATTATTTTTATTTATTATTACTATTTAAAATTATTATCACTTATTATTATTATTTATTATTATTATTTATTTTATTATTTCTATTTATTATTTATTATTATTTATTATTATCATTTATTATTTATTAATATTTATTTTATTATTATTACTTATTATTTATTTTTATTATTCATTATTATTAATTATAATTTATTATTATTAATTATAATTTATTATTATTATCATTTATTATTATTATTATTTATTATTATTTTATTTTATTATTTTATTTATTATTTATTATTATTTATTATTATTATTTATTAATATTTATTTTTATTATTATTACTTATTATTTATTTTTATTATTCATTATTATTAATTATCATTAATTTTTATCTCTTCTTCTTATTATTATTATTTTCATTATTATTGTGTGTTTGTTTGGCTTTGTTTAATGCAAGTTGCCCCCAAGTCTCAACCAATGTCTCCAAGAGGCAGCAGGTTATTTTTCTATCAGGAGATGCAAATAGATAAGGTGACATGCAGTAAGAGAGAAAAAAAAATATGAGATTGTGGTCACTGTATTGAGGTGGGGGGGCACGGTGGAGTAATGGATAGCGGCTCAGATTAAGAAATCGAAGAGCCGAGTTCGAATTGCTGTTGAATCCATTACATTCACTTACGTGCTAATACTCTTGAAAAGTATGAATCCTCTTTTTTCCCCCAGCTATGGGTAAATAGCAGGTTTTATAGCCTTGGATGGCAACTGGTCTACTGCAGACAGAAATGGCAACGTACTGCAGGAAAAAAATCTGTCTCGTCAGCCATGTATCGAAAGATACATGATTGCCTACGCATGTATCATGTATGGCACACAACTGACTGACTGGTCACTGTATTGGCAGAAATCTATGCACGATGTGACAAGCATACGTGCGTATGATTTAGGACTGACAGGAGTCTTTTCCACGTATTTGTTTGCTGCGTTTGATATCATTTCAACAGCCTGTCATCCTGTTGTCTTGAATCATTATCATCATCATCATCATTATTATTATTAGTAGTAGTAGTAGTTGTAGTTGTAGTATCATTATATAAATGGAGTGTAAAGACTGTACTGAAATAATGATGATGATGTTAGGCTTTACAACATTTCAATCATCATTACTATTATTTTATTTCCTTTGATTTCTGTCGTAATTTCCTTCCAGGTCCCAACCAGAGACCTAAGGTCAGAAATGGCATCATGACATTTTCCACTGAGCATTTTTTAAGGAAAAAAAAAACCCTAAGATCAAACATATTTTACGTAGACAAAGCTCTTTGTAAGTGTGAGCTGTACTTTGGAGTACATTTTGTCGTATTTCTTTAACGTTTTGTGGTACCAGAAATCCATAGATCTTGTAGCGCGCATCACTACAATTATTTATCATTGACTGGGAATGAAGTGGAAAAGGACAAGCAAAGGCGCTGGAGGTTACAAAACATATAGCGGTCACAATGCAATTTATATTTGATGTAAAATAGCACATAATATAAAATACAAGACAGAACGTAATGGTTCAAAACATAACAATTGAGTTTATTAGTGCTGAAGGTTTGAATGGGTTGTGTCTCTTAGATTTGGAAATATTTGTACCGGAGCTCATAAAGATGAAGTAATTATTAAACTGAAGTTTTAGAAGAATAAAATTCCTGTTGCATGTTAGGAAAAGTGAATTGGTAAAGTTCGTAAGAGTTCAGAAGAGTTAAGGGTTCGTACTTGCGTGAAATAGTAATGTTCTTTAACGTCTGACCGCATGGTCAAGACGGGAGCTCTTGGAGATTACATCTTGACATAAGATGAATGAGAAAACGAAGAGAGAGAGAGAGAGAGAGGAGGAGGAGGAAAAGGGAGAGGGAGAGATCTTTCACGTGTTTTGTTTATATAATGTGGCGTATCACGTAACTGGCTCAAACCTTAGTGAGCGGGAAATTTCATTCCTCGCGTGCAGGATAACTGATTGGTCGGAATTGACCAATCAACGAGCTAGTTTTGAGGAGATTAACCAATGAATGCTTGTCGCATGATTTTTATGTATGATGGTGATGATAATTACCACAATCTAATTATTATTATTATTATTATTATTATTATTATTATTATTATTATTATTATTATTATATAAATAAAGTGGAAAGACAGAGGCTGTAGTAGTGATGATGATGATAAAGATGACGATGACGATGATAGATTTTACAACATTTCAATTATTATTATTATTATTGTTGCTGTTGTTGTTTTGATTTTTTATTGCTTTTTGAAAGTTTAATATGTTTTCTTCGTATATTTTTGGGGTGTGGGTGGGGGTTAAATATATGATAATTTTTCCATTTTTTAAAATCATTTTTTTAATCTTTTTCCTTATGATTTTTATTAATTTAACATTGCTTTTTATTTTCTGCATTGTTTTGGTTTTAACTATTCCCATTTATTATATTTCACTCCATTATGTAATTATATATTCTCTTAGAGCTTTTATTAAATTAACGTTTTATTGTATTTTTAATTCTTACAGATTTCAATGATCCCGTACGCAATTTATACTGTTATCTGTTTTATAAACAATTTCTAACTGCTTTTTCTAAGCTATTTTTTTTTTGTAAGTTTAATACGTTTTACTTTCACATACTTCAGGGTTGAATATGATATTTTTTCAAGGATTTATATGAAGCTGCTGGTTTTAATGTGATATACACAGCCCGTATTTAAGCAATTTAATAGCTCCTCTTCACAAAGGCTGCCTGTGTATGCAAATGCAAACAGAAAGAAAAGAACAACAGGAACCATTGTGCAAAACTTTGAAATTGGCATGGAGAGAAAAAAAAAATGAAAGCAATGCTTATCATGCAAATACGGAAAATTGTCTGAGAGCAATTGTGCCCAAACGCAAAAATCTTATTTTGAAATATCAGCAAATATAAATTTAGCAAAGTTGAAAGAAAATAGCTTTAAAAAAACGGACGCTTGTAAGAATAAAAAAAATGGGTTTATATAGATTTTTGTGATGCAATAAACAAAAAGAGAAAGTGAGAGAAATTGAGGAGATTAAATCCGTTATTTAACCATCACATTTAGCTAAGAATGCCAATGTTTGTCCTTACATTAAACATTCAGCTTAAACTTAAAAGGTAATTAAATAAGGTAAATAAATCTAACCTAATATATATATATATATACACACATATATGTATATATATATATATATATATATATATATATATATACACACACACATATATATATATATACACACACACACACACACACACACATATATATATATATATACATCCATCACATACATATATATATATACGCACACACACACACACACACACACATATATATATATATATATATATATATATATATATATATACACTGCCAAATTATTATCGAGATAACTTTTTTTTTTAATATTTCAAAAACTGTCCAATCAATTCACACAAAATTTTCACACAACGTTGGCAATACTGACCTGCGCAATCACTGATTTTTTCATACTGATCTGCGCAATGTAAACAAACTGGCGCCATATTTGTTATCAGCACGGTGATTTGAGAGTGCCAAATTATTAGTAAGGTTTAGTAAAATTCCCAGAATTGAGCAAACAAAACGTTTATTAATGTTGCATGTTAATGTTTATGATCAAAAGAACTTAATAAATAAGATAATCAAACAAATAATAACAGATACAAACAAAGGCACAGTTATAAACAAATTAATAGGAATGTGCTTTCCCAGTTTTGAAATTACTTGAATAAGTCGACGATCCATAGAATTTGTTAATTGTAGGATGTCATCTGCTGTAATGACGCGAGATATGTCAACAATTGCTTCCCACAACTCAGCGTTGCTCCTGAATTGTCGTCCGTTGGCGTACAGTCTTTGCTTCATGATGCTCCAAAATTGGATTCAAATCCGGAGAATTTGCTGGCCACTTCATTTTTCGATTCCATCGAAGCCTAACTGTTTCAAATATTCAGTAGTCTTGTGAGCAGCATTTAAATCTTGCATAAAAATAATGGCCCTTCTGAAGGCAACTCTTTGCCTTTTCATCCACGGTTCAAGATGCTCCTTCATAAACGCTATGTATGCATCAGCAGTCATATTGACACCATCTGGTACTCTCCATGGACCAACTAATGTTTTTTCAATAATACCACCCCAGATCATCATGCCTCCACCGCCTTGTTGGCGTCTCAAACACTGATGGCGATTCTGTCCGTTCATTACCCAGGCTTTGCACCATCTATCTGGCCCATCAAGTGTTGCTCGAGTTTCGTCTGTGAACAAAACTTTAGAGAAGTTAATCTTCATATTGTCCTCAATTTTAATCGATTTTGAATATGATTTCTCGTCAACGGAGGCTTCGATACAGGTTTGACTGTTGTTGCTATTTCTCTCAGATACCGACACCGAGTACTTTTAGACACAGTAGGATCCCCAATGCGGCTGAAAAGCTCTTGACTGGTAAGTCCAGGGTTCTTCGTGGCCTCTCGTTTAAGTCGTGATAAGAGACGACGTGAAATAACCCTTGGCTTGAATTTATCTGCCCTTTTGCGTACTTGTGTAGGGTCGGCGGTGAAATTTTTTTTTGATGACACCTCCCTAACATTTTAGAAATTTCTAGGGTAGATTTACATTTTGAGAGTTCTGAGGTGATAGTTTTCTTTTCAGCATCACTTAAACTGCTTTTATGACCCATCTTTTCACTAAATTCTTACACTTTTCTAATAATTTGGCACTCTCAAATCACAGTGATAACAAATATGGCGCCAGTTTGTTTTCATTGCGCAGATCAGTACGAAAATTCAGTGATCGCGCAGGTTTGTGTTGTCAACATTGTGTGAAAATTTTGTATGAATTGATCGGAGGGTTTTTGAAATATTAGAAAAAAATTATCTCGATAATAATTTGGCCCGCAGTGTAGATATCTGCAGCATATTTTCATTCAAACAGGTTTGGTTAAATAATTTACATATATTATGTCGATTAGTTTTCGTTCTGATCCTTTCAAGTTTGTGGATTAATTTCTTGGTAGCCTTAGAAAATTGATTAAGAAAAATCCCAAAATTTTCTTTCAAATAGTTTTTTTTTTATTTTCCCAAGTACTTTCAATCTCATCTGAGACCAACTTCAGGAGGTTAAGTTTGTATGTGAGTATATATATATATATATATATATATATATATATATATATATATATATATATATATATATATATATATGTGAAGTGTGTGTGTGTGTGTTTTGTGTGAAAGTAAGCTTATCTTTATTCAAGCATGTTTGGTTGAATAATCTAGATATATTATGTCGATTTATTTTTATTTTAAACCTCTCAAATTCACAGATTAGTTTCTTAGTGTTGTTATTAAAGTGATTAAAAAGACACCATAGTTTTGCCTATTTCTTTTATTTTCCCAAGTACCTACGATCTCATCCAGATCTTCTCCACTATTAATTGCTAAGACAAAACATTAATGTGATTGATGCTGTGATTTTTGTCGTAGCGATACAGGTATGAACAGGCTTTATATATATATATATATATATATATATATATATATATATATATATATATAAAAGAGTTAGATTTGAACAGATTGAAATAGGTAGATAGATGCGAACTGAGATAGATAGATAGATAGATAGATAGATAGATAGATAGATAGATAGGCCTTGGAAATAGAAATCAACAATTCTATTAACATATATATATATATATATATATATATATATATATATATATATATATATATATATATATATATGTAAACCGTAAATGACCGTGTTCTGTGTTTATATGAATAAGACGTGGCAACATTACTCAAAAAATGGCAAAGTTCAGATTCTGTCTATATTTCTGAGATGAGGCATTATGTACACTATTTACATTATTCGGACTATTGTCCTCATCTTTGTCGCCATATTTATTACAACGTTTCGGCCTTTCAGTATATGTCTATATTTCTGAGATGAGGTATTATGTACACTATTTACATTATTCGGACTATTGTCCTCATCTTTGTCGCCATATTTATTACAACGTTTCGGCCTTTCAGTATATGTCTATATTTCTGAGATGAGGTATTATGTACTATTTACATTATTCGGACTGCCGCCATATTTATTACAACGTTTCGGCTGCTGTACGCTCTGGCCTTCTTCAAGTCGTTGGAATGTCGAACCGAACCTGGGTAGACTGTTACTGTTAATTCCCCTCTCCAAGTTCTCCACTACCTTAACCAGGTATTGGACTCACACTCTTTGGGTCCTGTCACTGGATCTAACTAACGCCTTTATCCACTGTGCTTGAGGACATTATTCGGACTATTGTCCTCATCTTTGTCGCCATATTTATTACAACGTTTCGGCCGTTGTACGCTACAGCTTTCTTCAGGTGGTTGGAATGTCGAACTGAACCCTTTATTTCGCTCACTGGGATAGACTTTTCTAGTTCCACGTGCCATGTCTAATGGATGACAGCTATCAGTTATCTCCTGTTAATTTTCCTCTCTATGTTCTCCCCCGCCTTAACCGGGTATTGAACTCTTTGGGTTCTGTCACTGGATCTAACTAACGCCTTTATCCACTGTGCCATTTGCCCTTGAGGACATCTGTCTATGAATTTCGGGTTATTATGAACCTAATGTCTTCAGCAACCATTTTTTTACTAGTGCTCAATATTGCAATTTTTGCCACGAATTATTTAACGCTCTCTTTCTACATTGTTGAAGGAACTGACATGAGATCCACCTTTCAACCCATTTAATAAAGTCATCACTTACATATTTATGCTACAAGACCCACCACATCTTTATAAGGAAATACTCTTGATGTCCCTGAATAACTGCTTCCTTATTTGTTATTTGGGAAAATCTAGCCTCAGCTGTATATTTCTCTGCCATCTATCTTGAAATTTTGAAATGCCGTCTTTATCCGGAGCAGCTGAGACATGATACAAACCAGTTTAAGTTTAGAGAATTGTTGAAATGTTTAAAACTGTGTTTCTGATTGTCTTCAGATGCCTTCAAAGGAAAAAAAAATTATGAAATAAAATAATTTTTTTTTCGATATGAAAAAAAAGCTATCGCCGCTTAGGTCAGACTGCGGAACTCACGTGAATTTTAATTGTGCGTTTGTTCTCTGGGCCGACACATTCCCACGCATAGTCCACGAAGCTGGGCGCTTTTATTGAATCATTATAAATTACCAACCGAGGCGGAAACTATGCCCATTAGTACACCAAACGATGTGTTAAATTCAGAATTGTTCTTTTCCTCTACTGGTTGCTAACCAAGGATAGAGAATCAATTCTGTCCTACTCTTTAATCCATAGATAGGGGAAGAAGAAACGGATTCATAATTTTTCCAAGAAAGAATTTGTCTGAAAGTTAGTGTAAAGAACTCGGACGGAATTTGAACCCATCTTGACGATTTCACTTTTCGAGCTGATAACCTTTACACTACACCAAGATTTCCCAACCTGGGCGATATCACCCACCGGTGGGCGATTTCACCTGTTGGGTGGGCGATGACCAACTGATAAAAAAATTGTGGGTGATTGTAAATGTTTTTGGGCGATATAGGATGTTAATTATTAAAAAATTTATTCCAACGTATGTTACCCGAAAAAATATTCAGAGGTGATACACTATTTACATTATTCGGACTATTGTCCTCATCTTTGTCGCCATATTTATTACAACGTTTCGGCCGTTGTACGCTCCGACCTTCTTCAGGTGGTTGAAATTTCGAACTGAACCTTTTATTTCGCTCACTGGTGTAGACTGTTCTAGTTCCACGTGCCATGTTTGATGGATGTCAGTTATCAGTTATCTCCTGCTTAATTCCCTTTCCAAGTTCTCCACCGCCTTAACCAGATATTGAACTCGCACTTTTTGTGTCCCGTCAGTGGATTTAAATAACACCTTTATCCACTGTGCCACGTGTCCTATATGGCGCAATGACCTGAATGAGGACAATAGTCCGAATAATGTAAATAGTGTACCTCATCTCGGAAATATAGACCAGATAAAAGGCCGAAACGTTGTAATAAATATGTCGACAAAGATGAGGACAATAGTCCAAATAATGTAAATAATGTACATAATACCTCATCTCAGAAATATAGACAGATACTGAAAGGCCGAAATGTTGTAATAAATATGGCGACAAAGATGAGGACAATAGTCCGAATAATGTAAATAGTGTACATAATACCTTATCTCAGAAATATAGACAGATACTGAAAGGCCGAAATGTTGTAATAAATATGGCGACAAAGATGAGGACAATAGTCCGAATAATGTAAATAGTGTACATAATGGCTCATCTCAGAAATATAGACAGATTCAGAGGTGATATGCAAAGAACCCGTATTTTAAAAAAAATTTAAAAAAACTGGAGGCTAAATGGAAATAATTGGATTACGCTAGATAAAGTATAAATTTATATATATCTACACATACAAGGAATATTTTGATATTTTTTATAGTTTTCAGAAGGGCCGTTATCATTCAAATAGTTCTTCAGAAGAAATAATATTTTTTTCGGATATAAATCAGATAAGGGAAAACCAAGAATAACAAAAAATATTTGCTGGATTTTTATTTGTTGCTAGCCGTGTATATTCTTTTTAATTTATGCACAAAAATCGCTTAATTTTTTGTCAATACTTGCAACGCTAGCCTTAACCATAAAATTAACCTTGACCATAAAACAAAATTATATATATAGTTTTCAATGATCAAGTTTGCTTTCGTTTTTACTTAATACAGGTGTAGTAGCAGTGGCTGATGCGTAAGGCAGCGTTATTTATTACCTCCCTTTGATATTTTTTACTACATCATAAAGTCAGTTTATGAACCAGTAACAAACTTTTACCAAACAATTTTGATATGATTTTGAATGTTTACTGTATACGTGGGCGATGGAAAATTTTTCTGTGTGAAAGTGACGATGATGCAAAAAAGGGTGGAAACCCCTGCACTACACGGGCATCCAAGCTGATGGGTGGATGCTGCATTTGTAAAAATACTTGCATATAAATCAGCATTGAGAATAAATCGTATTTTGTCATAGACGTAATTAAGTTATAACCGACTTTACGTCTTGGGTGAGCATCTGTTTTGAAGCTAAAAATCCCCAATTAGCAGGATGTGCTGGAAGTGTAATGATTCTTGGTATATAAAGTGGAACTGACGAGCCGAGTTCGAATTTCGGTCTCATCTGTACTGCTCACTTCTTGTTAATGTCATCGGGAAAGGCATAGATCTATCTCTTCTCTTTCCAACTATGAGTTAAATAGCAAAGTAAACTGGTCCTTATAGACCAGGAGCAGAACAATTCTGAATTTTGAACCGTGGAAAAGTCGATGAGAAAATTATGTACAGGGCGCGTAAGCTATCTGAAGACATAGTGAACACCGTAAGAAAAACAAACACTAAATTTATTGATATAAAACTTGGTATACAGGTGCAGTTATGATTGGATTACATGTGTTGGGATCGCTATGAATTGAGTGTGAAATCAGAAGGTTTTAGTTGCTAGCGTGATGCGTTTGAAAGCATGTTCTTCACATGAATCACAAGTAAAAGCATAGACGTATAAGTCGAATAAAACTCAATGCAAAATGAACAAAAAACAACGGTGGATGTGCATTCAACTAGAAAATATCGAACATTTATATACAATTTTTACAAATAGAGATTAAGTTGAATTTGTTAACCTTGTTCTGACGGAGTTGTTCACCCTGGACTGTATTTTCTTTTGTCTTATGCTAACATTACAATTTCTGTTTCGTAGTGTAATTTACACTTTTTAAGAAAGCTGTAATGGGGTTTAGAGAGATAGAAAGATGTTGGTAATTGAGTCAGGAGTTGACGCGCGAAAAGTTCTTAATCAAAATGTAGACACGCGTTGATCTGTGTGGAATCTCTCTGAAGGCGAATTACTGACTGGTTTATCGTAGATGGTCAAAGAGAATGTATGGTTTGAGATTCTTGAATGACGAAGAAGTTCGTAGAAGATACTGAACGGGAAAGATTTGTCGTCTCGATTAGCGAGACGGTGAATTGTAGTCGTCACATTTTTAAGCTTGAGTAAGCGGTCGAAAAATGGTCTGCTGTTGATCTGCCTAGGTCTGCATCTGCGTCTGCCTCTGCGTGGTCACACGTGCTTTGGGTTCTTTTTAAGAGGTCATGATCACGTGGGGTGGCTCCAGAGCGATTTTGCGCCAAAACTTCGAAGTGCACGTGCGAGCGACCTGATTGGTAGAAATGAACCAATCAGAGGGTTAGATTTACGAATGAATGTTGGAATAGTGCATTACTCGAAGTGCTAATAGACGAGCCCAATACATGTTTATGCGGTGTAGTTGCCTTCAGCCGCAACGATGACTTCAACGCTGGACTGGAATCGCCGATATGCACGCATCACATGGTTTGTATTGATATTTTGTTCATTACTCGGGTAATAGCGGCTTTCAGAGAAACAGCCGCGTTGTGGGAATGTGGATTAGTCTCCAGTTCAACAACGATCTACATGCAATAGTTAGCGGGGTTTAGGTCTGGCGAGTAATGTGGCCATATGTTTGATATGATGTGGTCAAAAGATTGGCCTCTTTTTAATGTTGGGACACCACGGTTTTGTGAGCAGGTGAAAAAGAAAACCCGCTGTAACTCATACGGCCTTCCATCGCATATAATGTCTATCCAAGGCTTTACAACTGTTTGCAGCACCTCAGTGTAGCCATTAGCATTCAACTGAAGTCCCTGTTGAAAGAAGTGCGGTGGGGGCTGGGCATGACGTATCCTTCACTACTAATCACCCCTACAATCATCACAGAAGCTGGAAACTCAGGGGACATAAGAATGATCCACACATAACCACTTCCTGAAAAAAAAAAAACAGCATATTCTTCTGGATGTTCCAAATTCTTCGATAATCGTTTTGCTCGGAGCAGTCGTTGCTCTTGTGTGTGCGCCGACATTAAATACCCTTCCCGCATCACGTATGACATACTGAATGTCATAATGCACCACATTGCAAATTGGGGCCTCGGACATTGGCGATCTCGGGCAATGGCCCTCGATAAGGCTCTGCACCCGGTGTATAAATTGTACTGTCCAGCATTCACAGCGTTCCTACTACTGTCCGAACGCTGTGAACACTTTTTTCAAATTTTTTGTGTGTCGTTATAGGCGAAACATCTCCGCTGTAGGCTTCGAGATCCATCCGAAGGTTGTAAACAAACGAGCTGGCGACTCCCCCCCCCCAAAAAAATGTGCCGTCTCAACATCGCTGTTCTTTACGCGTATCGCAACAATTACCGCATGTCGTTTCATTTCATGCGTTAGCTGATAGTGCGCTATTGATTCTCTGAAAAGATAAAAGCACACCAATCGATTATGACGTAACTGCAGGTGCACAATCACATGTCCTCAAATACCTCACGCACCCTGCATGATCAATGCTAAGAAATGATGACATCAACTGTCAACAACAATAAAAAAAACAATTAAAAAAGTATAAAAACAAAACAAAAAACAAAACAATAAACAAAATGAATTCGCTTACGTCCTGAAGAGAAATGGCGTTAAAAATGTAGTAAATGTTTTACCTTTTATAACTTGGAGACTGCGAAGCCTCCAAAATAGATCTTTGTTATGACATTTTACACTGATACACAGGACCCCCCCACCAAATCAGATGTCCAATATTATAAAAGGAAAAGTACTGATACTGCTTCATTCATCTTATCTGTTCACCTGGGTCCCACGACGTAGCATAATTGTTAGCAAGCTTGTCTCGCTAGAACAATTACGACTGAGTAGAGAGTGCCCCATACTTTTGGCCTTGTGCCATATCTAAGCTACGCGTAGAAAATCACCATCTCACCTGTTCACCTAAAATACGTAAGGTCGTGACTCTGTCTATATTTCTGAGATGAGGTATTATGTACATTATTTACATTATTCGGAATATCGTCCTCATCTTTGTCGCCATATTTATTACAACGTTTCGGTCGTTGTACGCTCCGGCATTCATCAGGTGGTTGGAATGTCGAACTTTATTTCTGGGGTAGACTGTTCCACGTGCTATGTTTAATAGATGTCAGTTATCAGTTATCTCCTGTTAATTTCCCTCTGAAAGTTCTCCACTGCCTTAACCGGATATTGAACTTACACTCTTTTGGTCCTGTCAATGGATCTAACTAACGCCTTTATCCATTGGCACACATGGATAATGGCACAGTGAATAAAACCTTTATCCACAGTGTCATATGCCAGCGGATAACGCCTTTATCCACTGGCACATGGCACAGTGGATAAAGGCGTTAGTTAGATCCAATATGTTTTGGAAAATGCAAAATATAAACTGAAAGGTAAAACATATTATAGAATCGTCAATGTTTGTCTACTCACCCCCGTTAAAAATAGACTCTTCTATAAGAATTAGCTTTGACCAATCAACACCACACATTGTGAAACTCGGCTTGTTATTGGTCGAGACGACCCTAGATTGTGTATCCATGGTCAAAAATCTGTTTTCCCACCAGGCCACTGGGAGCCTACTTTGGTTTCCCAAATCAAATAAAAGGACGAATTTCAGTCCAATTCACCAGTCAGGTCTACATTCCTAGAGAGATACCAGACTGTCCCACGCAAGTCAAAACTCTGACCAACTAGGACTTTGCCGCGCAAAATATCTGACTCAACAATCCACAACCACACTCTATCTCTCTCAAAAAATCACTTACAATACTTTAAAAAGTGACATTTTCTTCTCACTACTTAATAAGTATTAGTAAACAAACAATCAAATTCTCACACAAGTAAAGGTACGCAACTCCTGCCAATTATACAAACAAACTTACGTACACACACTAATAACTGAACTAGCACAAAGGACAATTTAGTACGTAACTGGACACTTAGTTTAATTCTGTGAACAAATCTGAATAGCAATTGCAAACACCTTCAAACATTCACAATAATATTCTACACAGCCAAATACACCTATTTTCATTTGTTCATTTAAGTTCAAATCAATTTTATTCTCAAAATTGTATATTTGTACATAAATGCATTTTGTTCTATTGAAATCTGATAATCGGTGTTCTTTACTCACTTGCCTGTTGATTGATTCGTTTTTTTATGAATGTCTATCGATATTGTTGCAGATAAATATTTTGAACATGCCCGTAAACTAACCATCTAAAAATAAAAACCTTCTGGTACCAAATTCAAACACCTAGCAATCCCAACAATATCATCGCCTGCTGATGAGAAAGTTATTTAGACAGGTTAGATAAAGAGCAAATTATCGCTTGCTTAACGCAGAAAAGAATACTGAGCGTTTACGTGACATCTGATCTTCTTTACGAGACCGAATGTTGGACGATTTCCTCAAAGATGAAGAAAATACTCAAGGTGACGGAGATGTGGTTCTACAGAAGGATGCTAAGGATATCATGGACGGAACATGTGAGCAATGATGAGGTTTTAAAGAGGATGCAAACAAGGAGTAGGCTTATACTTAACATCAGGAAGAGGCAACTGAAGTTTCTGGGACACATAATGAAGAAAGAGGGCCTGGAGAATCTGATACTCACAGATCGAAGAGAGAGAATGAGAGACAAAGGAAAGCAACGCATGTCATACCTGGCGGACTTAAGCGAGTGGATGACAAAACGTGGTGTGGAGTAAGAAGCAGAGAGAAGGAACTTGTTGAGAGCTGCGAGGGATAGAGGGAGATGGAGAGTCATGATCGCCTATGTCATGAAAGGACACATCACATAGAAAGAAAAAAGATGAGAAGGGGAGAGAAATACTTCAATGAAGAAATGCAGTCCCGTAGTAGTAATTGCTGAAATCAGTAAGAGAAGAAGGGAAAGACATGTTAGATAAGAAATGTTCGAACACAAAAAAAAATTAAATAAAAAGCTTAATCGGAGTACCTTGTTTTAAATTAAGCATGTATAAATGAAGGATTGCTGCCTAAATAAAAAAATTATATATATATATATATATATATATATATCGGTTGTAATAGAAAAATTGTTCAATTGTTAGATTAAGCTTTGGATCGTTGTATGATAGAAATGATTAAAGGTATCTTACTGAAATGTTTTAGTGGACTCAGCAGTTTTTAATCTGATTGATTGAATAGTGTAGATATATAAGTTAGAATATTCACATAAAACTTGCATATTTTTTTAGTCTTTCAAGAACGTAGCCTAACAGAATTCAGCAAACATGAATAAACGTGTCCGCAAGAAGACGGAGTATCAAAAGAACGGTTTTTTTCCTATGACACGCCTTTTTTTTAGTTTGTTTGTTTCGTTTTACGGCATATCATCCTCAATGGGTTATTTAATGCCAACAAGATTTTTATTGCTGGTAATATGTTTTTTTTCGAATATGTATTGTTGGTAATAGTTTTTCAAAAAAAAAAGTTTGCTGGCATTAAAGCCTATTTTTATACTTTCATAGTGTTTGACCCCTTTGGTGGGATAACTATTTTCCTATAGCTGGAACCCTGACAGGTGCCACCACCTCGAATCAGGATGAACCTGAAAACACCAACAATTAAGTAGTTCCATGCTCCTCAAAACCTGCTGATCAAAGGCCTTTCTGTTCGATGTAGTTTATCGTCTTACCCGGGACGCGAATGTAGTTTATCGTCATACCAGCACGTGCCGATTTTTTTTTTTTTTTAACTACGTCCACTCTTCGGCAATATTTATTGTGTTAAGAAGCGTTGATTAGAAATTTAATTATTATGTGTGTGTGTGTGTATGTTTCTGGTCGAAAAAGTCTGACGCCTCCTGCTGTAGACAGAAAGATGGCGATAATCAATCTGAAGATCTGAAAAAATATTAGATGTATTCATACTGAATATTTAGACTCCGTTCAAACGGTCCAAATAGTCAATAAAATATATCATCGCTAAATAATTTGCAGTGGATTCAAAACTTTATTAACGCATTAAAAAAACGGACATTTACAAGTATATAAAAATATATACAGAAATAAATTTCAAAAAGTGGGAGGAAGATAAAGTAAGAAGTGAAAATTAAAGTCAAAAATAAAAATGAAAAATATTACAACAAAAAGTGAGCTAACTGGTCTCTCTTTTTTTTGTAATCTCAAACTACACTTGTTGCCACTTTTGTGATTTCAACGTATACTCGTTGTTACACTTGTATTGCTCGTTGTAGTAGAGACTTTGTAATCGCAGATAGAACTATTAATAAGCCGTCGAACAATACTGGTGTCAGACGCCTTCGAATAGTACTCGTACTAATAGTATTTCATATAATGAATAAAGTAGAGAATAGCAATCTCAATAATAATAGAAGATAGAGAATAAATGGTGATCGTATAGTATAGAGGATAGACTAGAGATCGCGAACATTCAGTCGTCACGCGACTTCCGCGATATATGCGTTTCAGTTATTGTCACATGATCTACTTAGTTCAATAATAGATCGCTTGCTTTCATTGGCGATCTATGTTCAAACGCAAATGTCGGCAGAGACACTTCATTCTTATATAAGATTTTTATTACATAAAATTTCTGGCAAACATGGATAAATGTGCCCGCAATAAGACGGAGTATAAAAAGGACGGTTTTTATTCCATGATATCGTTTTTTTTTTTCTTTTCTTTTTTTTTTTTTAACTATGTTTACGCTTTGGCAATAATGGGTGAGCTATCGTAGAAAGGTTTATTCTCCTATTTGCATTTCCTCCATTACTGGGCATTATTATATCCGCTTTATAATAACACCTTACTTCACGGACGGAACGAAATAAGTGAAAAGAAAAGAATGAAAAAACATGCTTTGTTCCCAGAGAAAATTTTATAGCGTTAATTCGTACACAAAGATATATAAAAATATTTACATGTGTCCCACACAGAGCAAGTATAATATGTATTTACACAACACGTAGAGTGAAACGGAAACGAAAAAAAAGAGTGTTACGTGTAATAATTCCCAAAGAGAATTGGGTCTGCCGGAGATTCTTCTGAGTTTATGGAGATTCCAGATTCGAGCAGGGCGAATTCATTTGCTATGTTGCTAACAAAGACATAACCCGCAAATGGGGGAACGGCGGGACATGTTTTTTTTCCCCAGCATAAGTACTGCGAGCCGGAGACATTTTCTATATCTGGTTAAGATATATTTCAGTAGGAAAACGGCGCCATATAGTTTTTCTACAATTTGGATAATTTAATTTAATGCAGCATTAAAACTTTCGTGTTGTAAAAAATATGCATGTTTTACATCATTCGAAAGAGAAATAAATTATGCATAAAGCACAGACAATAAAGCTAATTTCTATTGTATTAGAAACATATTCTGAAATGAATAATACTTTAACCATCGGTCTTAAACTTATTTTTTCCAGTATATATATATATATATATATATATATATATATATATATATATATATATATGTATGTATATATATATATATATACTAGCAGCATGACCCGGCGTTGCCCGTGCGTGATTCAAAAATCGTACGACTCATACACCAATCGCTATCACTTGACTTAAAATATTTTTGCCCTTCCTTGCCTTTAAAGGAGTGCCCTTTGCCGTGCTGATGTTGCTACATGCCTTACTTCTTGCCTTTCTCACACTGCGAATTTTTCCTAAGCTTTATACTAAACATTAAATCTGTTACGAAAAAAGAACTAAACAAAATGAACACAAAATGATCAGCTTTAAAAAAGGACTCGTAACTGGAAAAACCGAATGAAAATGAATGTTAACAACAAATACTTTTTCACACCCAACCCAGTTCTGCGGAATTAGAATCAACGTTGAGTTTAAGCAAGCGAATGAGCCAATTGGAGTAAAGTGCCATGCAGATTTGAATTTTTCCTACTTGTGACGAATGCAGCTATCGATTTTTTTTTGCATGCTAGCATGCTAGTTAACATTCGTGTCAGTCAGCTGTCGACTCTCACGCTGGCCAATAGAATCTTCCTGCCTATTCATGGCAGCCAGCTATAGGCTCTCACTCTGGCCAGTAGAAAATGTCCGCAAACTACATGAAAACTGCCGTAGAAGCATGAAAAAGTCGATTATTTCCACTATCGATGGGAGTTAGTAAATGCAAAGTCGGTCTTGGCCTTCCCGCTAACTTGGAGCATGTGCATGTAAATTTTGCTGCAAATCCGTCGAAAATATACTTATGCATACTCCTGCAAATTAATTGAAACAACTGCTTTAGTTTCCTTTCTTTCACCATACGGTCAGTTTTAAACCCACTGGAGTGAAGGGTGTAATCGATTTTTATTTTTTGCTCAGATTAGGTCATTTGCAGTTGTGTGCTGTAATATGAATCTATTTTCAGGGTGCAGGATGAAATTTGTTTGGCTTTCAACAATATTGCTTCATCCGTGATTGCTTCAGGTTTTATCACGCCCAGGCACTATTGTCTCCACTGTCGATTAGTTGTCCTACGGTAATTTTCTGCGATGCACGTTACTCCAAGGAAGCCTATGAAAATTGCAACGTTGCGCGAACACACTGGCAAGCCTTAGCAGTGAGCAAATCAAAGTACTATAGACTGGCCCGGAAACGCTCCTGATTTAAATCTAATCGAGAATCTGTGATCAATCTGCAAGGAACAACTTTGTGCAATGGACATACGCAGTACTAACATGTGAACTGGGTCATGTTTCATTAGAGAAATATGAAAAAAAGCAAATAATAATGTAATTAACCGTTTTGTTTCAGTTATTCTGCACAACTGTGTGTACGTGTATATATATATATATATATAAATATATATATATATATATATATTATTCCAATATATATATAAAAAGGAAGAGGTATATATTAAAAGATAAAGTGTATATATTAAAGAAGAAAAACGTTTTTTTGGTTGTAATGTGGATTTAAAAAAAATATATTATGCTTTATTTTCCATAATTTTGCTACACGAGTTTCTAGTTTCGCGACCTTCATCAGGCAAAGAGTGGATATTTCCACATATTATTAAAAGGAATTAATCTTTCCTGTGTTTTTCAATGTTAAACATTCTCTTTTTTGTGTTAGTGTCTTTGTGTTATTTGTGTCACTAAATTTAATATATATATATATATGTGTGTGTGTGTGTGTGTGTGTGTGTGTGTGTGTGTGTGTGTGTGTATGCATGTGTGTATGTTGTGTATGTGTTTGTGTGTGTGCCTGTGCGTGGGCAAATATGTATTAATTTGCGGACTATGTTTATACGGAATTTTGGCCTTGTTTTGGTGTGAGGAACCCACCCCCAAATTTTGTAGAAGTATTTTTGATACACCATATATATATATATATATATATATATATATATATATATATATATATATATATATATATATAATGTCACCCAAGGAGAAAATGATTTTGATTTTATTGAGTTTCTTGCAAAACTCACTAATGGGACCATTCTTACGCGCACGCGTGTGTGTATGCGTCTGGACTATTTCAAAATAAGTTTGTCATTTTATGTGTGGTAGTGGTGACATCTGACTATTGTAAGCATAATTAACGCTGACAGAAGACAGATAAAGGGTCTGTGTATATATTTCAGTGGCAGAGTTTCCAATATGAGAATAATAGAGTCGTCTATAAGCTGTAAAAAGAGAGGGTGAGGAAGACAGATAGACAGAGACAGTGTAATTGAAAGAGAAGGGACAGAAACAGTCAGAGCAAGTAAAAGAGAAAAAAAGAGATAGACCCAGAATCAAGTTAAATTCAGCCAGGTTGTTATATTATTGATTTCTTACACACACACACACACACACACACACAGAGAGAGAGAGAGAGAGAGAGAGAGAGAGAGAGAGAGAGAGAGAGAGAGAGTTTTGTTTAAAAAAGATTCAGTTACTTAATATTAAGGGAAAAGAGCTGAGACAGTGGTACCTTAGTCTCCTTCAAATTTGATTCTGGGAAAGAAACAAAATGTGGCTGAGCATGCGTCTGCAACAGGGATTAGCTTGAATTAGCTGCCATTATTATTATTATTATTATTATCTTCCTTTTTTTCATACCATTCTTTCTTTTCAATCAAAGATCTTGCATTATAAGAGTTTTCTATCAAGTTGTATGACCTCAGAGGACACATTTTGTAGATTGTTTGCAGTACCAAGCAACACAGACACTTAAAATGATACGAGGTTTTATTCTTATTATTTATCCGTGTTCTTGTTCTTCTTCTTATTGATTGATTTGGTTTTTATGGCTTATCAACCCTTTCCTGGTTATTTAAAACTGAATCATATTTTGTATTATAAGTTTAATTATTTTCTTTTTTTGCGAGTGAATATTGCATTAACAATAATTTTTCCAGATAGAAGTCTTACTATTTAATCCAAAGCTGAGGGAGAACAGATGGATTCATACCTTTCACAAGGATATTATTATTATTGCTATTATTATTATTCAGTTTTTTAAAAAAGGCAAAAAAATCAAAAGAAATCAAATAAAAGTTCTTGAAGTATAACTATTCATCATGTAAAATAAGTGTTCTTTCTCGCATTCTAAGTACTGAGTCAGAGAGGGGAAGGGAACTATATTGCAGCCAGACATAAAAACAAGTGTACACCGAATGACATTATTGATTGCAAACAATTCAAAGTTACTTACTTCCTTTGATGTACGAAAATGTCTTTACAAGTGTCTTCTTGTCGATATTAGAGAGTGACTACTTTTTCAAAAGCGATAATGGCGAAAAATCAAATGAAAACGTTCAATATTAGACGTTGCACCAAGATTTCTTGTGAGGGCAGAGTATGGTTAGGTGTGTCACATCCTTTTAGTCATTGGTGATGGAGCTATCTCAAAGACAAAACAAGACATTAGAAGAATTCTAAGTACTGCTAAATCGGAGGTGATCTACTCAGACACCATGAAGCATCTATGGATGTTGCAACCAAAGCCAACCTACTAGCTTCGTTTCACACTATTTCTTATACAGTTTATGATTCTAACAAATTTTTTTGGTCAGGAGGATCAAATTCTGTACTGACCATATTTTGGTAAGCGCCAATTCCAGTTCCATTTTTGCTAAAACTTTTTTCTCCTCTTTTCTCCTCCGCACATCCTTTTTTCTATTTCTTATTCAATTTCTCTTTCTCTTTATTCCCTCCTTTCTCAAACAGCTCATTGCCCCATTTTTTTGTAAGGTGATCACTAATGGGTTATAGGTCACGTTAATGTGTCTCGTGACACATTAGGTTCGTAGGTGTGTGTATGAAGGACATCACATCTACTAGAGAGGTGTGTCTAGTGCCCATTAGCCTGGTGGAGCCCATCCCTCTACAAACTGTCTTTGAATTCAGAGTTTTCTTCTCCTAGACTAGTTTCCACATTAGGGCAAAAGAGCTTGGTCTGCCTTGATATTTAACCCATAGCTGGAGGGAGACAAATTCCTACCGTTTCCAAATGAATGATTGACTCATGTTTTTCGCAAAGTAAACGAAAATGAATTTACTTGAACTCAGAATGTCAATTTCAATTTTCCGAGCAGGTGACTGTATTTTCTACGTCATATGTCATTAATTTATACCGGGACATTAATTGATTTCTAAATATGATTTTTTTTAGAAAACTATAATTTATACCCGGATGTTTATTGATTTCTCAATCATAGAAGAAGTTTTTTAGAAAACCATAATTTATACGGGTATTTTTATTGATTTCTAAATAATACAATATGTTTTTAGAAAACCATAATTTATACGAGTTTTTTTTATTGATTTCTAAATAATACAATATGTTTTTTATAAAAACATAATTTATACAAGTATTTTTATTGATTTCTACATAATACAAGATGTTTTTTATAAAAACCATAATTTATACGAGTGTTTTAATTGATTTCTAAATAATACACGATGTTTTTTAGAAAACTATAATTTATAATGGTATTTTTATTTTTGAAATTAATACTAGATTTTACGGTAGAGATTAAGCAAATCTTTGAAGAGACAACTATAAAATTTGATACCAAGTATTTATTGGTTTCATTGTAAAAGACAGAGAGCTTAGCCCACATATCCTCTGAATCCTTTTCAGCAAGCCAGGGCAGTTTTTATCCTCCTTATACTACATTTGCAGGGTAGTTGTTATTCTGAAAGGTATATTTGATAGCGTTCATCTCTTCTTGGTATGTGTTTGGGTCACCACTTGTGTTTTTTTTCATGGTATTGTAGGCATTGGATGTTTTCTTTCTTTGTGATGTATGGATGGTGGGAATTGAAAAGGTGTTATTCAGTGAAGCTTGGCCTGTTGTATATGAATATCTTGAACGCATACTCTGAGTACAATATCTAGGAATGGTGCTGAATTTTGCTTTCTTGAATTTTCTTTTATTTGACCTACATCAGAAGCATTCAGGCTCTTCAACAAACTTCTACTGAAGTTATTGAATGTTTCTCTTTGTCATTCAAATCAACCTTACAGTCCGATTTAATTTCACAGTGTGGCTATCAAAATTTCAAAATTTAGGACATTTCATATGAATACCTGCATTGAATTTACATCTGTGCAGAATGAATTAGCTTCACCAAGCTCATTAGAGCAGCTAACCAATCCCTGTAACAGACTCCTGCTCAGGTACATTTGTCTTTGTTCAGCACTCACAATGTCCAGCTGTGGTTTATACTGCAACTCTCTTTTGGCTAGATGTAACTGTAAGTTATATGCTAATAATTTCTTTTCTCATATTCTCACTTGTGGAACTCCTTTCTGGCTGCTTGCTTCCCAGCCAACTTTGATTTTTTAAAAATTAAATGCAATGTCAATCATTATCAACTGTCTTGTTAATTCCTGTTCTTTCTACCCCTTGCATCTTAGTGGCTTTATTGCCTTGCTTGGGTGAAATGATTAAAAAAAATATGTTTAGCAAACTGAAGTTATAGTTTTTGGGAGATAGCATATATAGTGGCATGATCCACAGTTTGAATAAGGTTAGTATTCTGAAACCCTCGGTCATGATGGCTTGGGACTTTGTGTTAGCATAACTATCTATGACTTTCAAATAATTTCTTTAAATTCCAATTATTTATATTATATATCGATTAATTATGTGAAACACAATTTAGATTTGAATATTTCATTCGTTCATCTTACTTATTATAAAACGCAGATTGTGTGTGTGTGTGTGTCTGTACGTTTATATATTGGATTGGATTTCCTACATTTTTCAACCGATTTCAACAAAACTTCACAGGACTATGTAAAATTTGGTTCTGACAGCGCCAAAAATTGGAAAAACACAATTGTTTCTGCACGAAATCAATTTGAAAACACAATTAAGAGGCGTCACGAGAATGAAAGGGGGACAACTCATATCGAGTTACACTTATTATAAAACCTAGGTTGTTTGTGTATGTGTGTTCGTTTATATATGGGATCGCATTTCCTCCATTTTTCAACTGATTTCAACAAAACTTCACTTTTTTTGGCAGGTAGTATTTCTTATTGTCTTGCACACTTTTTTCTTTACTTTTACATTCAGAATGCTTTAAAAATTCCATTTACAAGACTATTGTTTATAATAAAATTCTATTCAATCGGTAGACTCATAACGATTGAAAACAATGTTTTTGTTTGAGTTTGGGTTCGACCAATTCGTAAAAAAAAAAAAAAAAACTAATTAAGACATGCGTGTCCGTCAACCTTAAACAATAATCTTTGTCAATTTTATTTTTCAGTCTTTATGATGGTCGATACTTGATCTATCTCTTACTGTTACATCCCCGGGCAACGCCGGGCTCTACTGATCGTCAGATTTAAAATCCCTTCATTTATTTTTATAGAAAACTTTTATCATCAAACTTTACACCATGTTACCAATACATTATGAACTATATTTAAGCAAAAGTATTGTACAGTTATGTTGTGTATATTAGTCAATGTTTGCAATTGAGCTTCTCAGTAATATTTTCAGTTCCCTGCTATGGAAGGGAGACAGAACACTTAAAGCTGAAAGTCATTTAAACATGTTTAGCTGTTATTTCTATGGACAAAAGTTTCAACATTGGAAACTGTATAAGACAAATGAAAAGGAAAAGAAAGAAGGAGAATGAAAAAGAAAAATAAATTAAAGAAAGAAGGAAAATGAAAAAGTACAATAAATGAAAGAAAGAAGGAAAATGAAAAAGAACAATAAATGAAAGAGAGAAGGAAAATGAAAAAGAATGAATAAGGAAAATGAAAAAGTACAATAAATGAAAGACAGAAGGAAAAATGAAAAAGTACAGTAAATGAATTAGAGAAAGTAAAGGAAAAAGTACAATATAGGAAAGAAAGAAGGGAAATGAAAAAGTACAATAAATGAAAGACAGAAGAAAAATGAAAAACAATAAAAGAAATAAATTAAAAACAATAAATGAAAAAAAGAAAGGAAATTAAAAAGAAAAATGAAAAATAAGAAATGATAATATAGAATGTAAAAAAAAAAGATGAAAAAGAAAGGAAAATCTAAAAACGAAGCAAAATGAAAAAGATATCGGAAGAAATGAAAAATAAATAAAGGAAGAAAGAGTGAAAAATTAATAAAAGGAGAATGAAAAAGGAATAAGAAACAAAAATGTAAAAGCAAAAATATGAAACAAAAATGAATAGAAGAAAGTTCAAGAAAGAAAATGAGAATAATTAAAAGGAATGAAAATGAAATATTAAAATCAAGGAAAATAAAAAAGAAAATGTAAGAGAAAGTGTTATGGGACCTTACATGTTAAACCGACCTTGTGCCACATGATACCCTCGTGGTGGGATGACTAAATACTGTTCAGTCTGAAGTCTGGAGTGAAGTCCGTCAGGAGTCTGTCAGTCCGAGCAAGTCAGTCAGTCAAGTCAGAGGCAGTCTGAAACAGAGTCGCGTTCAGACAATTATTACTAAACCTGACTGTTCGTACTAACACTTTCTACTTCTCTGTATATATTCCTGTTTGTAATATATCTGTGTTATTTCATATCCGTGTTCATGTTCTTCTTTATTGGTTCTACCTTGGACTATCACCGTGGTACAAGGAACCATAACAGAAAGTAAGATGAAAAAAATTGAAAAAAGTAAGGAAATACAAAAAAGAATAAAATATGAAAAAAGAGAAAAATGATAAAAAGAAGGAAAAATTAAAAAGAACGCAAGGAAAAAAGTAACAAAAAAAAAAGAAGAAATTGAAAAAATAAAAGAAAAAAATGAAAAGAATTAAACTAGGATTCAAATCCAGAAGGATCAAGAGATTTTAGACATCCACCTTTATTTATCAAATCTACCAAGCAACCAATTTTAATGTTCCTACTTTAACCAACCAAACAACAAATAGTTCTTTGTCTTCCATTATTGATTCAACCCAGTGTTTAATCTTCACAATGCTACAAAATGCCAGGCATAGACACAATAGCACTGAAAATGCGCATGCAACATCTAAATGCTGAAACCAACTACAAGTTAACTAAAAGCCATTGCAATGCGCCTTACATTGTCATCATAATGACTGATAGCAAACCAGATTAATGTCTTCTGACATTTTTATGGTTACAACTAATACATAAATTTCACTGACTAATTTCGGGTGAGTGCTACAAAATTAAACCTGTTCTACCTTAAGTATATTGCATTCGGTTTCAGCTGACATTTGCAAATCATAGTTATTGCAGTTATGGATGGAAACCAATTCTTTAAGGATCTTTTAGTAACATTACGGCTTTAGCCTTTCTAGAATGGATCTATTTTATTTCTTGTTTCTTTCTTTCATTGCATCAGTTCTTTTCTGACAAATTTTAATGCTGATTATTAATTTTAATTAATAATTAAAAAAAATTAAAAAGATAATTAAAATTAATTAATTATGATTAATTTTAAGGCTAATCACTAATTTCTTCAGTCATTATGGCCATTATTTTTTAAAGGTTTTATGCTTTATTTTAACTTTTTAGACTCATTCAGAGGTAAATGTATCTTAACAGTTATCGACATGGAAGATGGAATCAGTAGAATGAGTTCAAGCTTGGGCTGTGGTAGTGTAAATTTTACTTAATTAAGCTAATTAGTAAAATTCTATACAATTGATACCACAGTTTTTAGCAGTGACTAGTGTGCTGTGAGAGTATCATAGAAGTGCCACAAACATTTTTTAAGGTCATTATTTAAATTATTTTCAAAAATATAAGCATGATAAGTGTACATATCAAAATGAATGCCCTATTATCGATTATTAAAACAATATCGAGATATAGATATAAAACAATATTGAGTTCAGAAAATCTTATTAAATGTTAAATTATAATAAACATAAAAATAAATATAAGCTTTTTTTAAGAATTTTAATTATCATTTTATTCCAAATTATAATAAATTGTTTTGTCTGGGCAAGAAATCAACCCTAAAAAGCATGCTTTTTTTTATCCTTTTTTACATCAGATATATTATTCTGGAACGGGAAAACTAAAGCCAGTAGTAGAAAATAACCAAAAATCTGATGCACAATTTCTAGTGTATGAAGGACATGCGTCTGTCAGCTGATCTCTCCTCTGGTTGGGATTGAACAGCTCAATGGAGGAAAAACTGTCTAATAAGATTCTATACCTACAAAATGAAGCTAGTAAATTTTCATCACCACAAATCAGTCCCTGAATTTTCAGCTATTATGATGAACAATTGTACTTGCAATGACTCCTCTTGTTTTGAACTTTTATTGTAGAGTTTTTCAACCTGTGAGCAGTGGCACACTTGTGTCCCATGAGAGGATTGTAGGTGTCTGGTGAAAGTTTTATAAAGGTCATTGATTAAATTATTTTTGAAAGAATTCCCAAACACAATAAGCGTACATATCAAAATTAAAACCCCCTTTAACTTTATTATACGTCATTGTTATAATAAATAAATGTATATACAATTTATAAAATAATATAAAAAACAAGTTTTTTATTTAATTAAATTATATTAAAATCCCAAACCAATCATGTCTAGAATCCTTAGAAGATTTAAGAGTATGCCCATCCAAAATTCGTCCTTGCAAAGAAGGTAATCTTAAAAAAAAATGTCAAATTATAATAAACAAATAAATAAATAAAGTTTCTTTAAAGAGTTTTAATTATTATCTGTTTATTACAAATTATAATAAATTATTTTTTAAATTTTTTCTTACTAATGTTCACCCAATACCAGGCCCAAGAGCCACTCAAAGTAGAGGATTACTGTGTCATGTTGTATGAGTGTAAATAAGGACAAGAAGTTAAGTTAAGTTCTTGGGGACCATGTAGGAAGGATAACGGCTAACTCTAGACTTGAAAAGGTCAAGATTTAATTAGTGAATAAAATTTCAGAGTTCAGTCTGAGGTGTTAGAACTATATTGTGGAAGTAAACTTTAGAAAATCAGTCCTAAGCAGGAAACGATGGACCAACCTCTACTGTTGTTCAAAAGGCTGGGGAGGAGTGTGAACTGGATGATAGCCAAACCTATCTACTCCTATTGGGGGAGAAGAAAAAAAATTCGATAAAATTTCAGTGCTCAGTCAGAGACATTAGAAGTATAGAGCTGAAGTAGAATTTAAATGGAACCAGAAACCCAATCCTAAATAGAAAACAAAGGAAAAACCTCTACTCCTGTTCAAAAGATCTGCAAGTAGTGTAAACCATGTTGTAGCTGAACCCATCTACTCTTTAATAAATAAATCATAAAAGGTATACTCTTTTTTAATTCTTTTTTGATATTCATAATTTAAGTGTGCCGTGGAAGTTTAACGATAGGTTCCAGTGTGCCATGAGATAAAATGTTGAAAATCATTGGTTTATAGATGCACTTCCAAAAAATCAAATCATCCAAACCTTGGAGCTGATCTCTCTTCTGGTCAAGCTTTAACAGCTTAATGGGGAAATAACTGGCTTGCAACTTTCACTACCTTAAAAACTAGTATTGTTTTATCATCACAATTCAGATCCTGAATTTTCTCCAGTTATCATGAATGATTGCACTCTCAATGAGGTTCTATGCCTTGATTGTTTTCACTCCAGAAGTGAAGTGGAACTCATATCTATGATCCATTGTTCGAGGTGCAAGAAGAATGGTTGGTTTATTCTGTTGCTCCAGGAAGTATCTAGTTCCTTCTATGATATATCGTTACAAAATTCAGATGAGACCAAAAATGGAGTATTGATGCTGAATATCTGGGCTGAAACTGCTCCACAGTGTCAAATCACAGTGCAACCGTTGGGTTTCAGCAAAGACCATCCCCCTTCAAATTGCATGGACTGGCACTATATAGAATCACAAACAAAGAATTGCACCAACTAGCAGAAACCACATCACTTGAGAACTTCCAGCAGCAGCAACAGCTAAAATGAATAGCACAGGTAACTTGAAGAGGAAATAATGACATAATCAAAATGTTGGCATTCCACACTACTTCAGACAAAAGGTTAGAAAAGAAAGCGAGTATTTCAAACCAAAAAAATTCTGATTTCTTTTTAAATTTGTAAATCTGATGAATTGGATTGTATTTACAATTCCAATGTAATAAATTATGATCATGGAGTACTAGTGTTTAAGCCTTTTTATTATATCCTTACTCTGTCCTGGACATTAAGTTCTACCTGGATTCTATCCTCTTGGAATTCTTTTATATATATATATATATATATATATATATATATATATATATAATGTGAAAAGTGTATATAAATATAAATAAATATATATATGTATAATTATTTATATATTATATGTGGTAATACGACGGATGACCAAGTATGTATATGTGTCTGCATACATCAATGTTTGTGTTAGTACGATGACATAAGCGACGAAGTTTCCCCCACCACTTCCACAATAACACCAATACACGCAATCTACATAAACCCAAATTTAAAAAAAATTAATCAGTTTGTCTGACGATCATAAAAAGCATGAAACCCAGGGTCACAAACTCACATCTATCCAACCAAATATATATATATATATATATATATATATATATATATATATATATATATATATATATATATTTTATATAGATATACAAAAGAATTATTTAACTAATTTTCTCCAACTCCAAAGATTCAAAGTAAAAATCCAGTTAAAATCAGTTATGGTTGTATGAATAATATGGAGGAAATAATAAATAAACATAATAAAAAATATTGAGCAAAAAAAATAGCAATTACAATGACAAAACCCTGCAAAATAGCAACAATAATTGTAATTGTCAAAATAAAAACAACTGCCCACTTTATAATAAATGTCTAACTAATAATATAATATATAAAGCAACTGCATCAAATAACCTATAAAACAGAAAAAAAAATTATATAGAAGCCACTGAAAGAATTTTAAAGAAAGATTTAATAATCATAAAATGTTGTTTAAAGTAGATATATATGAAAATAATACAACATTATCAAAATATATATGGAGTCAAAAAGAAAAATTTATCAGCTAAACTTAAATGGGCTGTCATAAAATGTACTTCATATAATATTAATAATAGAAAATGTAGACTGTGTTTAGAAGAAAACATTTATCTAATAAATTTTTTCAATAATCAAAATAAATTATTAAACAAGAAACATTAATTAAGGAGTAAGTGCAGACATTTTAATAAATATTTACTTTGCAACTTACATACGAATATAACATAATATAACAAATACAATAAAATTAAAATAATATAAATAAATAATAAACAATACAATACATACAGTCAGAGAAAATTACAGTCAAATAATTTTTTATATATATATATATATATATATATATATAATAAAATATTATTATTGCTCTATTTTTATAATATTGAGCACTATATGAAAATATCTGCTTCAGTTTTAAATTTTAAATTTAAATTTATATATATATATATATATATATATATATATATATACAGTAATATAATCGTTAGACATAGTGACAATGGTTTCTTCATCTAGTTAATGTCTTACCATTACATGGGTGGTATTTCTAGGAAGCAGGAAAGGTGGAGTAATATATAGTAGTTTGGATTGAGGAATCTGAGAGCTGAGTTCGAATTCCAGTCAAATCCATTATATTCACTTATGCACAAATACTCTTGGGAAAGGTATGAATCCTCTTCTTCTCCCTGCAGCTATGGACAAATAGTAGTTCAGACTGACTTCTATAGCCTTGGATGGCAACTGGTATACCACACAAAGAAATGGCAAACTACTTTGGGAAAAATCTGCCTTGTCAGTCAAATATCAAAAAGTACATAATCGCCAAAGTGCGTATCAAAACTTAGACACATAACTGACTGATATATGAGAGGTACCTCTGTTGCACCCCATATAAAATAATATAAAATATATTAATGCTAAATATTAAGATATGTATACCACAGAATATCTTGACATATAATAATAATGTGAAAAAAATATCTGTCAATAAATTGTTTAATATTGGACAAAATTAATAATTACTTAATCAGAACTAATGAAATTCAATACTCATAACTTATACATATATATATATATATATATATATATATATATATACACCTCAGCTTAAGTTGTTCCGAGTTAAGTCATTTTCAAAGATACATTGATTTTTCTTAAATATTGTATGGAAAAAATCAAACTTGCCTTAAGTCATTTTACTTAAATTTATGTCTGCTGTTAAAAATATTAGAAATGTGAAACACTGAAATAACAATAAACACAATAAAATCATACTTAAATAAATTGAAAAATAATATTATATATGCTATATATATACACAAACGCATATATATATATATATAACATAAAATCATCAAAAAAAAATTAGCATAATAAAGTATGTCCACCAGATTTTAAATTACTACCAATAGGGGGCACTTGTGTGTTGTTTTTTGCTCCAACACCGATTTTGATTTCATACTCACTTACATCTGTGGTCTGGCATTGACATTCTTCCAATTACATTTCAGTTGTGATTTAGAATACATTTTTTCCCATGGGTCCAAAGAAAAGTCCCAGTGCAAGTGCTAATGCTAAGCATAAGGCTATATCACTGGAAGACAAAGTGGAAATTAATTATTTTATTCAGAATATTGTATGTAATATTATAAAAACTGTAATAGGCAATGGAGAGTGTTTATTTGCAGTTTATAGTATGGTTATTTCGACTTAAGTCATTTTTTGACCTAAGTCATGACCTCTGGAACCAATTAGCAGTATATCGTTAGGTATACCTGTATATATATATATATATATATATATATATATATATATATATAAATTAGCATACAATGAGTGCTGGTGGTTAAAAAATAGTGCTTGATGTAAAATAACAGTACTAAAATTTATAGATTTTTATTTTCTTCAATGATAGTAGAGAGGAATAAAACCTCAATTTATTATTAGTATGTACCTATATATGAATCTTCAGATCATGGGTCACTATTTCTTTAGCACTTACTCAATATATACATAGACTATACCAAAAAATGTACACACACTTCAGTAAAAGGAAAAACTTCTATAGATATTGTAATACAAAATTTACTCAGACATCACAAATTTAATACTTTGCATTCTACAATCATAAGAGATGCTGAAAACCGTGGCCTTTAGTTTCCAGGTATTTATTGGTATGACGAACTACTGCTTGGACAATGTTGGCCAAAGTGTCCAGTGGGATTGCTGTACATGCATATTCAATTTGTTGTCTAAGGGGCGCCAATGTAGACAGTTTTTGCAATATGCAACATCTTTTAGGGTCCCCCAGAAATAAAAGTCTAAAAAAAAGAAAGACAAGTTTTTCCTTTCCTGAACTGTGTATACATTTTTATGGCAGATTCTGTATATATATATATATTCTTTTAAGGATTGTGGACTTTTCCATTTACTTCTCAGCCCTTTGCAAACATCTCTGGTTTCTTTATTTAGACTGAGAGAATTTATTGAAGTCCATTTTATGAGAAGTACAATTTCTTGTGACTAAGAGACCAATTGGCCTCGTGTCATTCAGCCGACACAATGACTATTAACTTTACTACAATTTCTGAAGGCAATTTCCCAAATCCTTGATAAATGAATATGTCATAACAAGGCCACCACAGCTGATAGCAATTTTAGATAATGTCTTAAGCACTCACGTAAAGTGCAAATCTAAATCACTTGAAATTCATCTCACCTCTAAAAGTTTTATTGATACTTGTGGCACATAGTTAAGTCTGGCACAAGGTCACATTTATGAGTGATACTAATCATTGTACAACAGTGAGTGTTCCTTTTATTTTAATTATTAATTATAATCTTCATACAGAGTGGATAGATGGTTATTTGTTGGAAAAAAGAATAGGCAGAGTGAGTTCAAACTCAAGGTGGGACTGTTTAAATAGCACAGATACCCTTAGGAAAGGCATGAATTTACTTCTCCCTAAACATTTTCTCATTGCAAGAGATTAAAGCAAAAAATTTTTATCACTGGTACACCACATGGATATAGCATACAGCTGGCAGCAAAAATAGTGTGTATGACCCCCCGCCCCATCGACAATCGTGTAAGTTAATTGAAACAAAATGAATAATTCTGTTATATTTACTTTTTTTGCATCTTTCCAATGAAACATGACCCAGTGAACATGTTAGTACTTTGTAAGTCCATTCCATGAAATCATTCCTTGCAGATTGACCACAGCTTCTCGATTGGATTTAAATAAGGAGAGATACCAGGCCAGTCTATAGTACTTTGATTTGCTCACTGGTAAGGTTTGCCAGTGTGTTCATGCAGTGCTACAATTTTTGCATGCTTCCTTGGAGCAACATCCATCACCGACAATGGTCATAGGACAACTAATTGACAGTCAAGACAATAGTGTGATGAAAATCTGATGCAGTCACAGATGATACAATATTTTTCAAGGCCAAAGAAATTTCATCATACACCCTCCAAATAGATTCATATTACTGCACACTACTGTAAAGGACCTGATCTGAAGAAAAAAATAGAAATCAATTACACCCTGTCACTCCAATGGGTCTAAAACTGACCGTATGGTGAAAGAAAGGAAAATAAAGTGGTTGTTTCAACTGATTTGCATAAGGGTGTGCACTCAGATATAATGACAAAGATTGCGTTTCATGAATTTCTGTAGGATAACACTTCTAAAGTGAACAGGCTTTATGAATAAAGTATTCAGTATTAAGAAAATGAGTATTAACAGTAAACAAATAAAATAAAATGTTCAAAACTTAGCTTCCTGACACAGAGTTTCACAGATGTTATCTAATCATCAGAGATGATATCCTCTGATGATTGGGTGGTATCTGTGAAACTTTGAGTCAGAAAGATAAGTTTTGACATTTTATTGCATACATTTTATAGTCATTATTATTTATTTATTATTATTATTGTTTCTTTTTATTGATTCATTTTCTACAGCTTACCAACCCTTTTCAAGTTATTCAAAGCCCAAAATATTTTTTTTAGATTGTAAGAATTTATTTTCTTTTTTGGAGATAATAATGATTTAATGATACAAGTCTTACTAATTAACCCATAGCTTGGGGGAGAAGGGATAGACTCATATCTTTCCCAAGGGTATTTGCTTGTAAATGAATATAATGAACCCAATGGGAATTGGAACTCTGCTCTCTGATTAACAATTTCGAGTTATTATCCATTATGCCATTATCACATCCAATATTATATTACCTAGTATTCTCGAATAGTCAATCATCTAGGTACTGACCAAGCTTGACATTGCTTAATTTTTATTTTTATTGTGTGTTGTATCATCTTACTAGAGTGTAAACTTAAGTGCCTAAATACAAAATCCTGTCTGGGGTCTATGAGCAAAAAGGTCACTATAGAAGCATTATCTATGCTTACTTGGGACGTTTTGTTTAAATAGTGAGGGTTTTGCACATCATATGTGCAGTTCCACAGAAAGTAATCCTCTGTAACTCTGTGATGCTGATGTGCCCAATAATTTTATTCTTATGATTTTCAGGGCGCTTCTTTATCGTATCCAATGCTCCTGTCATTGCTTAAAGCTTCCACAATTTTGTCACTTACAATTTGGCAGTTTTTGAAATTCTTTTTTTTTGGGGGGTTATTTGGGGGGGGTTATTAGAATTTTGTGGACAAGTTCTGTGGAGGAAACAAAGTGAGATATAATAGAGTGGGGTGCCCCATATCATAGTTTCGGTGGGGCCCACGAGACTCTTGCACCAGCCTTGGATAGATAGATAAATAGATAGATAGAAAAAGAGAGAGAGAGAGAGAGAGAGAGAGAGATTCAAATCAATCGATCTGTGGTCAATACAAGGGAAATAATTTATTTAAATCAAAAGCTTCCATTCAATATTATTATTATTATTATTATTTTATGGTAACTGACTCAGAAAGGAAACTACAAGAACGTCTACAGAAGGTAGTGAAGGAAAGCAAGAAGAAAGGACAAATCATCAATTGTAAGAAGACTTAATGCATGGTTGATAGCAAAAGGAACAGCCCAACATGCAAATTACACATTGGAGATACCAAAATCAAACAGGCGTGACAATTTCAATATCTGGGAAACATATTAATGGAGGATGGAAAGAGTGACATGGGAATCAGAAAGCACATTCCCAAAGCTAAGCAAAATATTAAGAAACAGAAAAATATCATTAGAAACAAAGAAAAGATTACTGAACTGTTATGCCGTATCAAGCCTCCTAAATGGCAGTGAATGCTGGACAATCTCCTCAAAGATGAAGAAAAATTTGAAGCAACAGAAATGTGGTTTTACTGAAAATACCATAGACCGAATATTTTCTTATTCTCTTTCAAATTAAAAATGGAAAGATTCCTGAATTTGTTACATTGTTACAGAGCACAGATAAATAACGGCAAAAAAAAAATGCAAAAGACAAGAAAGTTCTAACAACAAAAATTAAAAAAAAAAACAATAAAAGCAGTGACCACAACAAGAGCAGCAACAACAAAAGCAACAACAACAAAAAAGAAAATTTTCTAACAACAACATCAGCAACAATAAGAACAGCAAGAGTAATTATAACAGCAACATTCAATGCAGGTGTGTGGAATAACCAAACACTGGAAAGCCCACATATCTATCCCTGACACATAAACATGTGAACATGATACATACATAATCTGTTGTATCCTTAAAGAGGTTACAAACAGAAAACGCTGGTACTTGAGTGAAGGAACAGCAACATGGGCATAGATGAAAGAGAGGTTTATTGTAAAAGAGAATACACTACTGAAAGACATGGAATCAGGTGACAGGCTAGTAATTCTCAAAGCAAAGTTATTTACCTTACCTCCCCGTTTTTAATGTTGGTTAAAACCGAGCACATAGGCTCAAACAAAAATTTCCCGTAGACCCCATATACATGGGGTCAGGTAGCTGTCTACCACCCCAGACAAGACTCTTCCCTTCATCATAGCCTCATCTGGGTTCCTCTCTGCCCAGAAGGCAGAGAGTTCAACCAACACAGCGGGAGATGAATCTCCAATTCCCGAAGCAAGACCCCAGGTAGATCCTGTGCTCACCATATATAGCTACTGATATAGTCAATCCACATAGGCAATAGGGAGTGTGGGACATTCCATTACAACATAATCTATTATAAGCAGGATATAACAGTAGCAGTAATAAACAACAACAATAATAATAATGACTGTAGAATATTGGTTAGCTTGCAAGTGTCTGACACACAAGTAGACTGATGTAGTCACTTCAAGTTCAATGCAGCCCTGAGTCATTTAACTGCAGGGGCCTTTGTGTAGTTGTCTGATGTCAAAGGTTGCTCCTTTGCTAGTTTCAGGATAGCTAGGGCATGTCCCATGGTTGTGACACCTAGCTCTTTGAGGATTTCCCAGTCTATCATAGAGAAGCTATCCTTGGTAATGCTTTCTTTCACAAAATATTCAGTATAAGTCCTAGCAGAGTCAGCTGGTATGCCAATTTTGATAAGGAACTCTTGCCAATCATTGGATCCTGTTCACAGCGCCATGTAGAATATTGGTTAGCTTGCAAGTCGTCTGACACACAAGTAGACCGATGTAAGTTCAATGCAGCCCTGAGTCATTTAATGGAGAGATATATGGGTGAATAGTGTCCAATCATGCAAATGTGTTGGGCAGGTCCATTCCAGTAAAGTGGACTAACCCACCTGCTGCATTAGGTACTCTCCTATAAATGAGGTAGATTAGCTGGCTTGCCTTTACAAAGAGATACAAGAAGGCAGCCATTGTTAGCAGGTAAGTCATTTGACTTCTACAATGACAAAGATAACAATAATAAGAAGAATATTAACAGCAAGAAAAACAAGAAAAGCAACAATAATAATAATAACAACAATAAAAGTAGCAACTGTAAGGGTAAGAACACCAGTAATACAAACATTGGTAGCAACAATAAGAAGAAGAACAATAACAAAAATAATAAAATAATAACAAAAAAAAGATAAATAATAGGAACAACAACAGCAACAACAACAACTAAACTGTAACAACAAAAACAGCAGCAGGACAACAAAAATAATCATGGCAAAAGAACAACAAAATCAAAGCAGTGACCATGATGAAAGCAACAGCAGCAAAAGTAGCAATAAAAAAAAGAAACATTTTTAAACAACAACAAAACCGACAACTTTCACACTGCAGCCATGTAGGCCAACCAAACATTGGACCCTACCACACACATTAGAGTACACACAAACACAATCTGTTATAAGCAGAATATAATAATTATTAATAATAGTAATAATAATAAAAATATCAACAATAATAATAATAATAACAAAATGTGCCTTTTTATTGACACGACAGTCTCTGCAAACTGCAATGTATCTTTGATGAGCTCCAAAAAAACTATCAAAATACAAAGAATTGAAATCAAAATCTCCAAAATGTGGTATGTGAGGGCATCAATAAATCCAGTTGTAGTTGGAGCCCTCAGATTAATTAGAAAAGATTCCAATTGACTCACTGAAGGGGTTCCTGGTAGCCCACGCCATAAAGAAATATAAAAAGTTGTACTCACAAATACAGCCCACACCTTATGAAGGGCTTTATCTATATAAAATATGTATGATCATAAGTTGAGTTTTTTTGTTAAGAAATACTCAGCATAAAATGTTACAATGCCATTTCTGACCTTAGGTCTCTGATTGGACCAAGAAAGAAATGAGTTCACACCAGAAATCAAAGGAAATAAAATAATAATAATAATAACAACAACAATAATAATACATTGACAATTATGTATAGACTTGGTTTCAATAATGTGAACATATGGTGTTAGCTGAAAGAAACTTTTAGAAAATAAAGAGGATAAGATATTCCAGATTTTTGCTAACATGTCTGGCTACATGTCCGGCCACATGTCCGGCCACATGTCTGGCCACATGTTCGGCCAAGCCGTCTAATCAAGAAGAATGGAATTGATAATGGTGAAAAAAAAAGCAAAGTCATCCAGTATTGATGGGAGTTTCTTTCCTAACCTTTTATTTGAAGTAGTGTGGAATGTCAACATCTTCATTATGTCATTATTTTCTCTTTGTGTTAGATGTAGTATCCATTTTAGTTGTTGCAGCTGTTGGCAGTCTTCAACTGATGTGGTTTCTGTTATTTGGTACTGTTTGTTGCTTATGAATCTGTTGTGTCATTCAACAACATTCCAAGAAGGTTAATCTTGCCCAAGGCCATCAGGCTTTACTTGTTCAATGTCTTTTTTCATTACTGATCTGAGAAAGCAGTTATATACAACTGACAGTTTAGATATTTCCGAATGGGTTTTTGTGCTATGTATGACATATATATGAAAGTCTTGATCTGATGAGGCTATTTAAGGACATGACTCGAATTTTCAGCTTGATATTTTGGGTTTGTAGCAAATTGTAGTGTTGGGCAAAACTGCCTCTGACATAATCTATTCTGTCTTCCTTTTCTACTATACTAAATTTATTATAATTGTTTCCTTTTCTCTTATACTAAATTTGTTAAACTGTTTCCTTTTCTATAACTGGAGGATTATCAAGATTATTTCCTTTCTGGAAAAACAGAATCTAACCTTTCTTGAACATCAAGGTGAAGTAATATCTAGTTTTTCAGAGACAGAGGATACAATCTGGGATTGATCTGTGGTGGAAGTTGGTTGGAGTAAAGAAACAAAATAGAAACTGGTTTGGAGAAATGACCAAAGATTTATTTCCATTTACAAGATATAAAAATGTCTCTGGTAAGTCATATAGTGTAACATTTGAATACATGGTGTAATGTGTATACTTAAATCAGCTGACTGCTTGTAGGCTATCAGTTTGGGCTTGGAGGGTTGATAGTGGGGTCCATTCTCTTTCTGCATTCACAGGAGGTTGTTTTCACAGCCTGATGGTTGGATGATGAGGCAGCTATGTTCTCTGCTCTCTCTCTCTCTGTTCTGCTTTCCTTATAGTCTATATAAGGGAAACACATGGGCATAGTTGTAGACATCTGTGGCAAGTGAGAGTCACATAGATAATGGCCAGCACTCTGGTATATTTGTCTTTGCTTTAAAATTTGTTTTGAGTACAGTGCAGCCTGTGTGTGGCTTAGCTAGATGAAAATTACTATGTATTTAGAGATATGTTTTCTAATAATTTGCATAAATTTGACTTTAATTTGTTATCTCTATGTGTAAATTTTTTTTTCTGCTACAGAATCTTAATCTGTACTTCATTTTCTTTATTTCAATCCTAGGTCAGTAGATAATATGGAAGCTGTAAGTAACAACAGGTATTGCTAGTGAATTTATAGCCATATAGTTATTAGTATCAATCAATATAAATTTGTTTCTCAAAACTTGGTGTCTACAAGACTCCTAACAGCTCAAGAACCTTTTGAAGAATTCTTACAGAGTAAACAATGCCATTTTTATGGTGGTCTACAATTTTGGTCTGAATTCCAATTTTTCCTAAGTAATCTTTAAATGTTCATGGTGGTGTTTCAAATACATTCATTACAATAAGAATTAGGACTACACCCATGTTCTATAGATTCTTCTGCTCCTTAGAAAAAATCCAGCAATATTTCAGTTTTTTTCAGTTTCTCTGGAGTCCACTCTTTTATCAGATGGGACAAGAAAATTAATAATTTAACCCTTGCCATTCGGAGTCTGTCTATATTTCTGAGATGAGGTATTATGTACAGTATTTACATTAGTCGGACTACTGTCCTCATCTTCGTCGCCATATTTGTCACAACGTTTTGGCCGTTGTACACTCTGGCCTTCTTCAGGTGGTTGGAATTTCAAACTGAACCCTTTATTTCGATCACTGGGGTAGACTGTTCTAGTTCCATGTGCCATGTTTGATGGATGTCAGTTATCACTTATCTCCTGCTAATTTTCCCTCTGAAAGTTCTCCACTGCCTTAACCAGGTATTGAACTCACCTCCAGTGACAGACCCAAAGAAGGTGAGTTCAATACCTGGCTAAGGTAGTGGAGAACTTTCAGAGGGAAAATTGGGAGATAACTGACATCCATCAAACATGGCACGTGGAACTAGAACAGTCTACCTCAGTGATCGAAATAAAGGGTTCAGTTCGAAATTCCAACCACCTGAAGAAGGCCGGAGCATACAGTGGCCGAAACGTTGTGACAAATATGGCGACAAAGATGAGGACAATATACCGACTAATGTAAATACTTGCCATTCTCTTTATTTGTTACAATAAGGTTTTTGTACTTCAATTGCATGATCTCTTTAGACCAAGAAATTCGATAATATCTTGTGATATTTGCTACCACTTCCTCTGGCTGATGTTCTTGCCATTTCTCTTTCAAGTTGAAGTCAAGTTTATGACATGCTTCCCAATGGATTTTATTACCAACTGAATCATGTCAACACTTATACTCTTTCTTTATCAACTTGAGACATTCATCAAGGATGTTTTTATCTGTCTCATCATCTTGTCCACACATCCTGCATTTGTTTTCTTCTTGTGATTTGTTGATCCCGACTTTGATTGCATTCATTCTGTTGGCCTACTCCTCTATTGCAAATATAAGCACCTTTCTCTATTTATGGAAGCATCTTTCACCCAAAGCAAGCTTTCAGCTCCAGCAGGTGCCTATATTAATATTATTATTATTATTATTGTATGGTAGAGCAATAGATGGAGGCTCGGAATGAAGAATTGTAGAGCTGAGTTTAAATTCTAATTGAGTTCATTACATTCACTTAGGTGCTAATAGTGTTGGACAAGGTATAAATCCAACTCTTCCTGCCTCCAGATATTTGTAAATAGTAGGACAGATTGGGTTCTGTAGCCTTGGGTGGCAACCAGTCTAGGAGAAAGAAAATTCTTAATTCAAAACTGTGTGTAGCCCTAGCATAGCACATATTATTCGGCTAAGGAAAGGATTGTTCACATTGCCTTAGTGATTCCAACTCTTTATTATTATTATTATTATTAGACCACCATTTTTGCAATAATAAATATTTATTAATATTTCTTATATGCCATTTAATTACGTACTTTTCGCTTATTGATGATATTTTTTATTTATTTATTACTTTTTAATATCTCCTGTTTTGCGTAAAAACAATAAGAAACCTTTTGAAAATATAAAGAAAAATTTTTTAAAATTTTGTTGAACAAAAACAATTTTTGGGAGATTAGAGTCATCTAGGAGAATAAAAAAATAAGATGTTCTAAATTTTTCACATTTTTCCTTGTAATGTTTTTCCCTTAATGTCTATTTCTTCATCATTTGAATATTTAGATCATATTTGTAAAAGATCACATAGTGTGTGTGTGTATATATATATATATATATATATATATATATATATATATATATATATATAAATATATATATATATATATATATATATATATATATATATATATATATCTATAATTGTAAATATATATGCATATGAAAAATTGTGTATATACATATATATATATATATGTGATATGTCCCGGAAAGGGATATATTTGAATGAAGTAGCTAAGTGGTTTTGGCTACTATAACCAAATAGAATACGGTAGCAGTAATCGACTGGTACACCTCGTAGTCGCAGGTAAGAAGTGTAGATCAATGGTGTAGTCCAATGGGCATCATTATAGACTTAGCTCTCAGACTAAGGCTCTTCTATACGTCCGGCGGTATTTATGACGGACACCAGCCAATCATATTCAAGTGAGGGGGAACACAGGTGTATGCATATTCCATTATATCAATATGTATAAAGATAAATGACAATAGGAAAATTGTATTAGTAGCCAAGGTGTTTCATCCAATGTGGACTTTTTCAATGCAAAAACAATATTAATTTATTGAAAACAAAGTAACTATTAACAACAAACAAAATGTCCTTAGCAACTATAAGAATTTAGAAAACGTTGTTGTATTCATATTGTCAATGGAAAATTACGTCACGAGTAGAAATATTGTTTTTATTGTTGTGTTGATGGATTCAGACATTTTCTTTTGATCTCTTGATATAGATGTGTACATTGACTTAGGAGAAATAAACCAGTGTTTCAACATGATGTGGTCATAAGTCATGTCATCTGTACACCCAACATTACAACACCTGGTATTCCCAAGCAGTCACTCATGTACGTACTGACCAGGCTCAACATTGCTTAACTTTGATGATCATATGGGAACCAGTGTTTCAACATGATGTGGTCATAAGCCATGCCATCTGTACACAAAAGCTTACAGCACCTGGTATTTTCAAGCAGACACCCATCTAGGTACTGACCAGGCTCAACATTGCTTAACTTCAATGATCATATGAGAACATGTGTTTGAACATGATGTGGTCATAAGCCATGCCATCTGTACACAAAAGCTTACAGCACCTGGTATTTTCAAGCAGACACCCATCTAGGTACTGACCAGGCTCAACATTGCTTAACTTCAATGATCATATGAGAACATGTGTTTGAACATGATGTGGTCATAAGTCAGGTCATCTGTACACCCAACATTACAACACCTGGTATTCCCAAGCAGTCACTCATGTACGTACTGACCAGGCTCAACATTGCTTAACTTCAGCGATTTTAAGGGAGCTACTGTTTAAACATGATATGACAGTAAGCCCCAATCACTATGATCTTAACCTCTTTGAGTCTAAGGTCAAATGTTATCTATCCTACATATCCTCAAAGCCAACACTTCTACTTTTTTACAATAATCTCATTCTGTAATTCTCTACCTTGAGTGGCTTTTGGGCCTTCCATTAGGGGATAGCTGTATAGGTAGATATTGATATCGACATGGTAGGTACAGATTGTTAGGTAGATGCACAAAGTGAAAGAAATCATGGATATTCATATTTATAAGATCATGTGCTTATAAATAAATGTATGTCCATTGAAAGGAAATATGACAAAGATGAACATAAAAGTTTTTTTTCCTTTTCTGAATGGAATAAAATAATATATATATATATATATATATATATATATATATATAATATATATATATATATATATATAATATATATATATATATATATATATATATATATATATATATATATATATATATATATATATATATATATGTGTATATATATATATATATGTGTATATATATGTATTGTATTTCATTTGACTTCAGTGAATCACTAAGATTTTATAGAAACAACCATTTTTCTTCCATTTTTATGATAGTTTTATTCATTCAACACTCCCCCCACCCAGCCCACCTCCCGGTTGCAAACAGAAAAAAAAAAATTCCTTTCTCTTTCCATTGAGGTTTACTTTACAAGACAACCATTGTCAACAGGATTATCTAAAATAGTACCACAGCATAATTCACAGATTTAAGATGCATTTTTTATTTTCTTTTTTCGTTCTCAATCAACATTTCTTTTATTAAATCTTTTCTTCCCTGTTTTATTCTATTTCTTTATGTTAATGATTTTTTTTTCCTTCAAAACCCAAATATTTTTCTTTCTTTTTTTTTTCTTTTTCATTCATTTATTAAGCATAATATATTTTGTTTCCTTTTTGATGTTGGTTTTTTAAATTATTGGCTTTTCTTTTCTTATTTACTTTTTTTTAGTTTTGTTTTTATTTGTTCTAAGCAGTTTTTTTTTATTCTTTTCTTTTCTAATGTCTCCCCACCCCCACTGACCGTTCCTATCAATAACTTTCATCTGGTTTTTGATATCCATTAGAGTATTATACACCGAACAGGAGAATTATCAGTCTGCAAAAGACTGTATTGAATTGAAAGCCAAATATAAACAAATTTGATAGATAGATAGATAGATAGATAGATAGATAGATAGATAGATATGAAAGGCTGAGATAGGTAGATAGATATGAACAAACTGAAATAGATAGATAGATAGACAGATAGATATGAACAGACTGAGATAGGTAGATAGATATGAACAAACTGAAATAGATAGATAGATATGAACAGACTGAGATAGATAGAAATGAAGATAGATAGATATGAACAGACTGAGATAGTAGATATATATATATATATATATATATATATATATATATATATATATATATATATATAATCATTTATTTAAAATATGATTCCAACACGCTACATAAGAGTTCTCATGTTTCAAAACAAGAGCCAAAACTTCAATATATTTATTTGAATTAAATTGAATTAAAGTAAGCTCTGTTCCATCTTCAAGCAAAATTTTTTTGAAATAACTTATTTTCCTATTTTCTATATATTTTTCACACAAATGAAACGTTTCATTTCATTTTTGGAAGTGCTATCTGATGATCTGGTGTCCTTTAAAACTGTTCTGGTGAAAAAGAAATTATTATAATGGCACCTTAAAGTGGTCTGTTTTTCTTTTTTTAAATATATATATATATATATATATATATATATATATATATATATATATATATATATTTAATAGGAGATTGAAACAAAAACAAGTAAAGCAATTTTTTACATGTTCTTGTTTTAATCTCCTATAATAAATTATATAAAGCTCTACTCTGTATTGAGCACTTTTTTAAATAATTAAATGCTACAGACAGTGGAATTATACTCAATCTGTTTTGATCTTATACCTGGATATATATATATCAACATACAGTCACCCTGGCCTTAATTTCCAATAAATCTATTGAATATCAGTTATAATTCAATAGATTTATCATATATATATATATATATATATATATATATATATATATATATATATGATAAATCTGTTGAATTATATATATATATATATATATATATATATATATATATATAGGATTAATGTAAATATAAAATTTGACACTTAGCTCATTGATGTTATATACAGCACTCCAACTTCATTTTTTGTAATCATTTGATCCACTCATCAGGAGGTTTTTGACTGCTGATTTTCTCAATTTCATTATTTTTATTTTAGGTTAAACAATAATAATTTATATCCTTTTTTTATTGGTGTTAGGTTGATGTTTCTCTTCTTTGCATGTGTATATACCTTTACGTGGGTGTATCTCTGCATGTGTAGTATGTTGTGGTTATTTCTCCTTGTCTTAATTCTCTTATCTCCTTATACTCTCTCCCTAGTTTTATCCCCCTTTTTTTCTCTCTTTCTGCTCGGAATAGACACCCTGTTTATTTCTTAAGCAGTATATTTTTGTTTTTTATCTACCAGCTTAAATATGCAAGAACTCATATTAAAGAAAAATATCCACTCTCCAGCAGGATTTGAACCTGCATCCCCCATGGCAAAACAAACCACTGTTAGATCTGACATGCTTTAAACCTTCTTGGACATGTCGTTGATCAAGCAAAGGTAAGTAGTGCTTTATAAATGCAAATCTCTCTCAGACTCTCAAAACATTCATATCTGCTTAGTTTCCTATCCTAATGTAAACAAAGCAATTTTTAAAGAAATGATGGACTTTTATTTATTAACTTGACAAATTTTATCACTTTAAACATTATTATTTTTACTGGCTACCCATATTTGAGAAGATGCTCCATTCATTTATTAAACAGTATATTTATTTATTTCCATCTATCAACTTGAATATTCTAAAAATCTTATTAAAGAAAAATATGTGCTCATCAGCAGGATTTAAGCTCGAATCCGTCTTGACAGGACAAACAATCATTAAATCCAACATGCTTTAGATTTTCTCAGCCACAAAGTGTGTCAGTGATCATGTAAAGTTGAATAATGCCTTATAAATGCAAATCTTTCTCAAATTCTCAAAGCATTTATATCTGCTAAGTTTTGTATCCTAATGTAAACAAAGCAATTTCTAAAGAAGTGGTGAATTTTTATTTACATAACCAGACAGATTTTATTATTTAAATATGATGTAATGGAATAACTAGTCACCCCAATGAATGATTACACTATAGGTAGTAAGTACCTATAAAGTCGAATGCCTACGAGAGATGGGGTAGACGAGAGAAGAGTGAGAGATAGATAATGCAAGCACATCCGACTTTCCAATTAATGGCACTCACTACTAGATTGACCTGTGTGTATAACTGTACCGTATTTCATATTGTACTTGTTTTGTACAATAAACCTTTCTTCTAGTATCCACCTGGTGTTATGTGTTTATTCACTTAGCATGCAATATAACAGTGGCGACGAGGATATTTGAAACGAACTCACATGGAATATAACAAAATATAAAAAATACTGCATAAAATATGCAATTATTACAACTAATTTCTACAGGTATCAGTTATTTAGATTCAAACAAATCAGAGTGGTGACATCTTGTTCACGAGGGAACTGAAAATTTTCTAGTCTCTTGAATGAGGCGCGAAGAGATCACAAGGGAGGGCAGAAAAATGAGGATAATTTTTGATTCTGAATTTGCTCCAAGATACACTAACCAGTGTGTAGTCAAGTTCTTCTCTTCAGAGCAGCTCTTGTTAGCCATATGAACCATCATAGTTGAAAGGGACAAGTAAGAAATGGCTCTGTGTGCATGCATTTAATCCCAAATCATATAAGCTGAAAGGTCATCTTAGTTCCCATGTCAGAAACATTCCACAGTGAGCTGTACCCCAGGATAACACCAAACCTGTATGTGACGCTTGGGTATTTGTTGTCAAAACAAATACAAAGGCAGATCTAAGAAGCCATTTGAAAGAAGCAAGTAAGAGTTAATTTAATAAGGTAGTCAAAATCAAAAACGCAGAATCAAGAAGACAGTCATTATATATATATATATATATATATATATATAAGGAGGCATGGTGGAGTAATATATAGCAGCTCAGATTGAGAAATTGGAGAGCCAAGTTTGAATTCCACTTGAATCCATTATATTCACTTATGTTCTAATACCCTTGGGAAAGGTATAAATCCTCTTCTTCCACCAGCTATGGGTAAATAGCAGGACAGACTGGGTTCTATAGCCTTTGATGGCAACTGATCTAGGAGAAGGACAACTCTGAATTCAAAACCTGCGGAGGGTCGTTTGGGAACCTTGTGGCACGTAGTGCACCAGGTCTCTGTATTCGGCCCTTCAAAAAGTGTGGATGGTCCTGTACAAAATCTTCACCACTATAATCAAATTACATGTCCTGGTGTCTGCTGTCGGTTCCTAGGTACTGAGCTGCTTGACCCTCATACATCGAATACGATGGGAGAGTCGAATATATATATATATATATATATTATTATACTGTAGATAGACTGATAAACATTTTTGCCTGATAATTTTAACTATATCTCTTCATGCTGTGGAAGCAACTCCCAATGTTTTTCCTGATCACTACAATCTTAACTTGTTTAAGTCTAGAGTTATCCATTATCTTATGCATTGAGTTTTCCACTTTGTCTCATTATCTCCATATATATATATATATATATATATATATATATATATATATATATATATGCACATTTCATTGAATATGACAGAACATATAGTTAAAAATAATAATTCACCTCTTAGAACAAAATTAAACAGAGCAAATATTATTTATGAATTTAAATGCCCATTAAGGAATTGTATTCCTGATCAATCAAAATTCATAAATAATTATATAAGCCACACTATTGTTTGACATGCAGACTCACTCTACACCCTTTCTGACCATAGTTCTCAATTAGATCTCATTTAAATATTCATGAAGACCTACCGGACACTATTCGTAATATACTTGTTGACAACACTAATATAATAGCATCGTCTACATGCAAAAAAAGGTTAAAAATAATGGAAGCCTTATTAATAAAAAAAAAAAAACACTTAATAATATTAACTTTGAACATGGACACACTATTTTGACCGTGTTTTGAAAAATGAAAGCACTATATAAATACATACATGCAACAAACTATTTCTTCTTTAACAGTTAAAATATTTAATCCTTGAAAATGGCTAAATGTATAGCCGAAAGCGCTCGGATAAAAATAACATTTGAAGAGTTTTTATATAATTTATTATCTGAAAAGAAAAAAAATTATTAGATCACATGAGAAATTGTATAAAAAACTAAATAACAGCATCTTGTCTGTCATATTCAATGAAATTTTCATGAAAGAAGGATTGCTGCCTATATATATATATATATATATATATATATATAAATCAAGCAGACATATACATTGTCACAGAAAAAAGTGGTCAGTTTAATACATTAAAAAGAGACCATTCCTGTGTAAAGCAATTAAGTGAGTACTGTCAAAAAGAGGTCAGCATAATACAAAGCAAACAATCACCAAGAAACTACAGCACTTAAGAAACAGCAAAAACCCTAAAGATAAAAGCAGATAATACAACACACATTAAGTGAAAAAAATCACACATACACCCAAAGATATCATTTTACACCAAACTATACATAAATATAAAACAATGGAGAAGTAACAGCAGAGGAGCCAACCACCCTGAAGAGTGATGTCATTACTGCAATGTGCTCACGAAACTTAGAAGTCAGCATCACTGAAATAACACTACTTAGTCAAGTGATAAGTTTCTCCACATGAATTATATATATATATATATATATATATATATATATATATGTGAAAAATATATAGAAAATAGGAAAGAACTCGTTAGGTAAATAATCCAAAGTTCTTTAGTATTTTTGTTATTATTTTTAAAAAATAGTGCTCGATACAAAAGTAGAGCATAAATATAATTATTTATTTAAAAATATGATTCCAACACGCTACATAAGATATATATATATATTAAGCAATTCACCCCAAGCAAGGCAGGGGTGTCACTAGTACACAAGTGTCTACAGAGAGTGAAAATAAGGAAAAGGATAAAAAAAGAATGGAGAAGGCTAAAAAGAAGGGAAAAGAATATTTCGATTGACATTACATTTAAATTTTTGAAGATTATCATTACCTACAGGTGATCCCTGGCTAAGATCTAGGACCTTTATGCCACCTGCTCAACCCACCAGGGTTTCAGTATTTTTTTTTTAGATGTGTTGGTTTGTGTGTGTGTGTGTGTGTGTGTGTGTGTGGTGGCGTTGATATGTGTGTGCATGTAACTCATATAAGTGGAGGGTCAAAGAGAACAAAAAAGTGGGAAGGAGGAAAAGGAAATAATTTTTTGTTTGTTTTCTTTTTCTTCATTCTTTAATATGAATGAAAATGAGATAAGTGTAATAAAATGTGAGGCATGAGTGCATTTCTCTCTGTGTGTGTTTGTGTGTGTGTGTGTTTGTATAGGGAATCAAATTGGTACTTACCACTTCAAGCCAAACACGCCGCCATATTCCTGATCAGTTGGAAATTGTGGCTGCGTTTGCTTCCTTTTTTATGGAAGAGCGCTCATTGCTGGTAAACCAGAAGACATCTTGGATTGGACAATAAATTGCCAAGAAGAGTTGCATGGTGTGTAGTTTGGAAGATGGAAAAAATTGCAGGTACACAAGTCGATACCTGATCAGTATCAACTGGGTTACCATAAAGAGTGGGTATGATGTTGAAAGACCTGAAACCTTTAATGAACCTCGGCTAGAAACATCACTAATAATGTGTATTAAAGCATCCAATAGATGTATTTTACAAAATCAGGAAAGCAAGTAAGAGGAAGGGAGTTCCACTGTTAGGAAGTGTGAGTAAAAAAGCTGTTGAAATAGAAGAAGTGGTTACATTTAATTGTTTCAACAGTAAAAGGGTGGGACCGAGATGCCAACCTAGTAGCATATATATGTATATACATGAAGACAA
>CAHIKZ030000695.1:197500-202500 GCA_903632075.3 Acanthosepion pharaonis | reverse complement strand
AATTTATTTTCAGCTTCTCTTTCTCTATCTAAATCTATTTTAGCATTTCTTTCCATGTGAGTATGCATATACATATATTTCAACAGATTGTTGTTGCCATACCAGGATAAAATGACCTTAAGAAGAGGGACCATAATTTATTATTAAAATAGGATATAAATGTATGATAGCATTTTAAATTTTAGGTACCTTTCGACCGATACTTCTTCAGAATATACATAATCAGGAAAATAAAACAAAGTAGTTGACAAGAAAAATTATTATCGATGACTGATGTTAAGAAAATATAAATTACCAAGACTAGGGGAGGGAAAGGAAAAAAGGAAAACAAATCTTCCGAGTAAAACACAGAATTAATGACCGATTCCCCAAACAAGGCCAAATTATTCTTTAACTCTCTCTGTTGGCATAATAATAACTGATTTCAAGATGTCTAAATGATCACCTACCTAACAAGCTTGGGTCAATGAGTGGCAGAACAGAGGGTGAGAAGGATAGTAAGATGACAATCATTACTTAGAGAAACGAAGGATAGGAAGTTGAGGAGAGCCATGTTCACCTACCTAACAAGCTTGTGAAAGTGAGTGACAGAACAAAAATTGTGAAGGATAGTAAGATGACAAGCAATGCTTAGAACTATGAAGGATAGGAAGTTGTGGAGAGCCATGATCACCTACCTAACAAACTTGGGTCAATGAGTGGCAGAACAGAGAGTGGGAGGGATAGTAACGTGACAATCATTGCTTAGAGATACGAAGGATAGGAAGTTGTGGAGAGCCATGATCACCTACCTAACAAGCTTATGCAAATGAATGGCAGAACAGAGCGCGAAGGATAGTAAAGTGACAAACATTGCTTAGAGCTATGAAGGATGGGAAGTTGTGGCGAGCCATGACCACCTACTTAAGCTTGTGTAAATTGATGTCAGAACAGGGGGTGTGAAGGAGAGTAAGGGTGAAGATTTGGAGAGCATGATCGCAAAGGACACGGCAAGAAGAAGAATTTAACATGCAATTTAAAATTTGCTCAACATGTAATGAACTTAGTTTTTTAATTTTATTATCGACTTTATCATATCTGCTATCATTCATTGTGGGTTATTTGAACATTTAAAACCCTAAGTGAATCATGTTTTGTGTGCATTTTCCTTAGTTCGGCCTCTAAAGATCCTGTATGCAGAAAATTTATTTGGTGTCTGGAAAGTAATTTGCACACGAGACTCAGTACCTTTTTAGACTACTCATTTATCAAATAACTGTTAAAAAAGGGGTTCAAGTGAATAAACCCTGTAGATCTTAAGAACAATATCCTTCATCAGACCTCATTGATTGGCGCTACAGAATCACAAAGAACATTACTAAATAACACGAATCACACCATTTGAAAACTTCTAACACATGGGTGGTACGTGTACCTCGAAAAGAAACAAAACATAATCAATATACTGACCTTCTATATTACTCTAAACATGTTAAGAAGGAAACCACCCATCAAAAATAGAAAGGGCGAACTAGATAAAACTATTTTCCTTAAATATATTTCCAGAGGAAGATCTAATAAATTACAATCGAAAGTAATGCTAGTTATTCGATCAATGAATGCCGAATGTTTCCTTATAAGGAAACAGTTAATCCCCCAATTACTAATATCATGTACAGTATTTACATTAGTCGGACTATTGTTCTCATCTTTGTCGTCATATTTTTCCTCAAGGACACATGGCACAGTAGATAAAGGCGTTGGTTAGATCCAGTGACAGACCCAAAGAGTGTGAGTTCAATACCCGGTTAAGGCAGTGGAGAACTTTCAGAGGGAAAATTAGCAGGAGATAACTGATAACTGACATCCATCAAACATGGCACGTGGAACTAGAACAGTCTACCCCAGTGATCGAAACGTTGTGACAAATATGGCGACAAAGATGAGAACAATAGTCCGACTAATGTAAATACTGTACTAATATCATTCTCGAAAAAGAATAAAACGAAGATGTTTTAGGGAAAACAACTGCTTCCAATTAGGTCATTTCTGGGGTACATAATGGGGAAGGCGGGCTTGGCAAATGTGATCCTCACAGGACAGATTGAGGGCAAGAGAGACAAAGGTAAACATAACATACTTGATGAGCTTGAGTAAATGGATGGTGGAACAGGGTTTAGGAGAAATAACGAAAAGAATAAAATTTATTAAGAGTTACAAAGGATAGGAAATTGTGGAGAGCCATGATCGCCTACATCCTGAGGGGACACGGCGTATAAACTCCCGAATCTGGATTAAAGGGGATGTAGTTGTCAGAGACCATTTATAGTTAAAAGCGCAACCAACAATTACCATTTGATAGATAGATAGATAGATAGATAGATAGATAGATAAAACTTCTAAAGCTTTATCTTTCAACTTTGTCAAGGCCAGATAAATCTATTGAATTCACACACACATACATATATATTTATATACACAAATAGTAAGAATAAAAGGTAATGCTTAAAATAAGCTAACAGCTGATCATTGATCACCTTATCAGTAATGATAATATATATATATATATATATATATATATATATATATATATATATATATATATATATATCAATTAGAGTCTGGAGGCGAAGACTGGCATAAGGTTGTGCTGGTTTGAAATAGACTATACCTACATGAGGTAATTTTGAATTTCTGTTTGTATATATATATATATATATATATATATATATATATATATATATATAAATATATATATATAAAACTTGATTAAAATAAATAGACAAAACTTGTCTATATTATTTAATGAAACATGCATCAATATATATATATATATATATATATATATATATGTTTAGTTGGATCCAACCAAATTTGTTAACTCTATCTCTGATATTGAGCGCTTTCTAATAAGTACTGCGTATATAATATATAAATAATAATATATATATATATATATATATATACACTTTTCACACACACACACACACACACACACACACACACACACACACACACACACACACACACACACACACATATATATATATTTGTTTTAAATACGTTACAAACAAAAGTGCAGATCATTGATGACAAACAGTTTTCAAGCCTGTTTTATATTGAAAACATAACATTAAAAACGTTATAACCTCACGGTATTTTACTGACCGACGTATTTTGTTAGGCGTTAACAATCTATGTTATTGTACATAAGAAGATAGATTTAACAAGAGAAAACCATCATTTATGCCTAGTAAAACTCCTGTCTTCATTCATCAAATACATTTTTTTTTCATTTCTCTGGCAGATGGAGATCGATATTAGTGCATTAAAAAAAAAGAAAGAAAATATCTTTTCTTATGCCTCGATGAATTATTGTATTGCCATAAATCAGACTGTCCGAATTCAGCTATAGACAAAAAGACGGACTTTGGTCTCGTCTGAACATATTAGCGAAATGAGGACGTCCAGGTTGCTTGACCTCTGTCCGCTGCAAACAATAGACTGCCATATGAACTGGCCACACGTTATTTTTGCCATTATGTAAGACTCTGATTTACCATTGAACGCTCCGTCCGTTTAGAAGATCTGAAAAGGAAATGAATAAACCCGTAACATCAGCGCCATTACAATCATCTTTGCAAAGATGTTTTCAACTTACTGACTTTACCTGTAATTCTGGACAGTGCGATGGATGGAGGTGGAGCAGGAAATGAAATAGAAGATGGCCGTCTTTCCGCAGATGATAACCCCGAACGAGAGAAGGAGAATAAGAAGAAACTGTCAGTGATGTCTTCAGAAAATGAAAGCGCCGTTAGAATGATTACATGTAGGACTATAATCTTGCTTTCTACGGCTTCGTTCGTGATCTCGATTTGAGATGTACGACCACATAACGCACTTATTGCGTTCGATCTTCTTGGTTCTTCATTATCAATGTTTCTGTTCCTCATTTTCTTGACATTCTCTTTCATTTCATTGCTTCCAAAGCTCAAAAGCCCCTCCTCCTCCTTTTTTCTTTTTGCGCAATTTTTCTTTTTTCCAAACTCCCAAGTTTTCTCCACTTCTTCTTCTTCGTTTATTTTTCTTCTTCTTCCTAATTATTATGTTCTTTCTATTATTCAGCAATGCCCATCTTTTTTTTTTTTTATTAGAGTATTCTTTATTTTCTCATCATCTCCCTTTCTTTCATCTTCTTTTTCTTTATATCTTTTATGCTTTTCATCCCCTTCTCACTCTTCCCATCTTTTTCTTTTCCTCCTCCTCCTCCTCCTCCTCCTTCTTCTTCTTCTTCTTCTTCTTCTTCTTCTTCTTCTTCTATTATTATTATTATTATTGTTAAATAGCCTTTTGTCCATTTTCAGTTTCTTTTTCCTATCATCATTTCCCTTTCTTCTTTTTCTTCTTTCTTCTTCTTCTCCTCTTCTTCTTCACGTTTTTATCTTTTTTTCATCCCCTTCTCACTCTTCGCGTCTTTTTCTGATTTTTCTTCTTCTTTTCCTACCCATCATTGATTCTCGTCTTCTTCTTCTTCTTCTTCTTCTTCTTCTTCTTCTTCTTCTTCTTCTTCTTCTTCTTCTTCTTCTTCTTCTATTATTATTATTATTATTATTATACAGCTTTTTCTTCATTTTCAATTTCTTCTTCCTATTCCCGTTTCCCGCATCTTCCTCCTCGTTCTTCTCCTCCTCCTCGTTCTCCTCCCCTTCATTCTCCTTCTTCTCTTCCTCCTCCTCCTCCTTCTTCTTCTTCTTCTTCTTCTCTCGTTACGTTTTTATCTTTTTATATTTTCCTATTCCTCTTATCACTCTTCCGATCTTTTAATTTTTCTTGCATTTTTCGACTTTTCTTCACTTTTCCTTTTTTTTTTTTTGCTTTTCATCTTTCTCTTCTCTCTCTTAGCGCCCTTTCATTCTCTTCTTCTTCTTCTTCTTCTTGCACTTTAGTCTGTTTTCCCTTCCCTTCCCTTTTCTTCTAATGTCTCTTCATTTTACAAAGCCAATATCATAAACACTTTCTAC
>CAHIKZ030000695.1:152500-192500 GCA_903632075.3 Acanthosepion pharaonis | reverse complement strand
TCCATTCGATCAATTATTGCATCTGCTACATATCAAAGGGGTCAGATTAAGCAGTTTTTGCACCCCACACTTATTTTAGTCGGCGCATTTCGTCACGATAATGGAAAAATAAAATGTTTACATATGCAAGTACTTTTCGGTAAGCAATGCACCCCATAAAATATTTAATAAGAGTACTATAAAAATCAGGGCGCTATTATACTTTGACTTATACTGGATCGACGGAGAGTGCATCAAAAAGGAGTGACTGTAACCATATATCTTTCAGGATGCAAAAATGTGGCGATAGCACAGCCCTGTTGAAATATTTTTGGAAGATAAAAGACGCGATGGGCTCTCATCAAAATATAACAGGAAATATAGCAAAAAAAAAAAAAATAAATAAAAATAATAAAAAAAAATAGGAGTTACTTGATGTGGGGCATATTCTGTAAATTATGTCAAAATGAAAAGCTGACACTCTTGATGCTCGCAGATCTACGTTCTCTATTAAGCAAGAAGGGCGAGATTATGACGAAGTGTCTACTAGAACAATCTACCCCGGTGGACGAAATAAAGGCCTCGTTTCCAAATTCCAGGCACCTGAAGAAGGTCGGGACGTACAACGACCGAAACGTTGTGAATATGGCAATGAAAATGAAGATAACAGTCCGAATAATGTAAATAATGCAAGTAATCATAATACTTCATCTCAGAGTTATAGACACGAATTTTTATGATTACTATTACCATTGTCTTACGGGTTAGACAAATATTCAACCTTTTTTTTTTAGTTCAGGGTGCAATTATAGAATAACTAAAACTCTGGTACGTACTTTAAATTTTAATAAGGAAAAAATTGTCATGAAATTTAAAAATATGAAATTTTTGTTTAGTGTTGCCAAATATTACAGGAACAATTTTCATTTAGAGGGATTCATTTAAATGTATTTTTTAGGGAGGCCTATAATGACTGATTCAAATCCCTTGAGGAAAGCTAAATAGAAAGAATTATCCCATCTTCTTAAAGATTAAGGTCTTATCCAGTTTAAAATATCAAATGACAAGGAATTAAGATTGGCGTCTCTTTTTTTTTTTTTAATAAAGATTTTTAAATATAAAAATAATTCATTACTATTCTGCTAACTTAGGGTGCACCTGACTAACTTTTTAGGGTACATTCGTGCACCGAGATGCACTGGTTATGAAATGCTGATCTAAAGTATCGGTTACAGCCAATCGTTTTCTCTTATCGATGTTTAAAAAAAAGGACTTGAAGCAAATAAACATTTGGATCATGTTTTGTGAACCTCTCCTTAGTTCTTTCTCTAAAGATCCTGTTTGTATAAAACTGATTTCGTTAAGGAAATTTCTTCATAAGACTTAATGCCTTAAATAGGTAAGACCCTTTTCTCAGTTCCGTGTTTAAAAATGGCTTTAACCGAGAAAAAAAACCCCAAAACTTGGAGATCTCAAAGAAAACTATCCTTCATCGGATCGCATAGATTAGCGCTACAGAATCTCAAAGAACTTTACCAAATAACAGAACTCATTTGAAGACTTCCAACACGTCTTAGGTTTGGATGAGCCCGAGCCAGTAAACACCAAGACGAAATAAATGTAGTGTAAACCGAAAGTGTTTGCTGTGGAGGGCTCTTAATTGGACCCTCATCACAATATGTAGAGCGGGATAGATGCGATAGGAAACAATATACTACAGAAGAACTCAAAATTGATCACTGCATTTAAGTATTGCGTAAATATTTAAGTTTACCTTTTAAAGATTCAACGATAATTCTTCTGCCGCCACGTAATGTAAACACCAAGACGAAATAAATATAGTGTAGACAGAAAGTGTTTGCTTATAAATTGAAACATTACAACCCGAAGATGAAAATATGAAATTATCGAAAGTACTCGGCTGAGGCTCATCAATTCCATCTGACAACAACTCAAATATAAGGATCGTGTTAGTCAAGGAACTGACAGTAATTTAATGTCTCATTGACTCTTGTTAGCGAAGTGATTTCTCCATTAATCACATTAACATTGCTAATTAATTCTTTGTGATTGGAAATCAGCCCGTTATATTCACTTACATGCAAATACCCTTGGGGAAAGTACAAATTCACCTTTTATTCACCAGTTATCCACTGATTAGTAGGATATGTATTAATAAATCCTTATTATCTCCCAAATATTCATACAATCTCAAATATTTTTTTGTCTTTAAATAACCTGCAAAACGTGAGATAATCCGTAAAAAATAAATCAATCAATCAACGAACCGCCAAACAACTCATGCATTTCTTCTTTATGATATATATATATATATATATATATATATATATATATATATATAAAAAAAAGCTTAAACACTAATATTCCATGGTTGATAATTTATTCCATTGGAATCGTAAATTCAAAAAGAATTCATCATTTTACAAATTCTGAAAATTGATTTGTATTTACGATTCCAATGGAATAAATCATGACCATGGAATATTAGTGTTTAAGCCTTTTATTATATCCTTACTCTGTCCTGGACATTGAGTTCTACCTGGATTCTATCCTCTTGGAATAATTTTTTTATACAAATATATATGTATGTGTATAAATATACACATACATTAGCGGATCCGCTTAGGTGAAACCTGGGTAGGTTTGTCTGGCTCACTAGATCTATCTATCTATCTATCTATCTATCTATCTATCTATCTATCTCTCTCTCTCTCTCTCTCTCTCTCTCTCTCTCTCTCTATATATATATATATATATATATATATATATATATATATATATATACAAATTAATTGATTTAAAATATGGTTTTTCCGGTACACAGTTTATATTTTAAATCAATTAATGTATAATATTAATGCTCTGTAAATTTACATTGAGCACTATTTTGTAAAAATAAAAATATCTATAAGAACACCGGATTATATATCTTACTGTTCTTTCTTTTTATCTATCTATCTATCTATCTATCTATCTATCTATATATATATATATATATATATATATATACTAGCTTATCGGACTGTGGAGGGCTCTTAATTGAGCCTTCATCACAATAGGTAGGATGGAATAGATGAAATAGTCATCAATAAACTACAGAAGAACTTAAAATTGATCTCTGCATTTAAGTATTGTGTAAATATTTAAGTTTACCTTTTAAAGGTTCATCGATAATTCTTCTGCCGTCACTTAATGTAAAGACAATTTGATGTACATAGGTCCTTACTTTCCGTACAAACAATTATTTTTATTTCATCGGTGACCTTCGCTGGATTTCGCAATTAATTTCGATTAATCTCAAATTTATTTCCAAGTTATAAAAAATTCGTCATCGCACAGAAATCTTCGTCGCAAAAAACCACTGAAAACAATCGCATTAATGAAAACTTGGGAATTCAAAATGATTCTTTTGTGCGAATTATTACAGGCGATGGCGTAAACTCCTCCTTCAGCTTTTAGCTTATTTTTTTGTTTAGTATTGACTAAGTCTTTTATTGTTTTTGATCTAGTAGCAATAAATTTTATGTTGTTAATGAAAGAAAATTAATGCTGTGTGTGTCGGAAGGGGTATCATTGCATTATACATTTGGAGTTCTTAAAAAGGAATGAGAAACTAAATGCACACTTTTACATCCGGTAGCTGCAACGTGTCCCTAAAAGTTTTGTCGCATAGGAAAATACGGTCCTCGTTCTTGGCAACGCAAGATTAAGAGAAGAAATTTAGAAATCGGTTGGTCTGTCCTTTCCAACCACATATTCATCTTACCTTGCACCAACAGATTATTATCTTTTTTATTAATCGTAATAAAACATTTTGGTCGGGAAAGGTTTCTACTAAGTAAACCAGATCCAAGTAATTGTCAAAAACTTTTTCACATTAAAATTTACAGAATTTTACTCAGAAGGTATGGAAGAGCTCCGAGAAGCGACAAAAAGTCATTGCAAATAATGAATATATATATATATATATATATAATAGATAGGAAAAGACAAAATCTATAAGGCATTTTTAAAAGAAAAAGCTAAAAAAACCCCAAAAAACAAACGGTCTACACTAAAATTAACCACAAATGAAATGTGTCGTTCATTTTAGTGTGGACCGTTTTTTGAATTTATCTAGGTCACACTCCACATTTCACCTCAAGGTTCTAGATTCCTTGTATATCAGATCCCATGAGCTTTCCCTTTGTAAACATAGGGAATGCTTACTGGGTCTGAATATTATTGGATTCTAGCTTCTTGAAATTGATTTTTTTCTCTACCATCCCATGCCATTCGTTAATTTAAATTAATTTACACGCTTTTTAAATTGTCTATTCACTTCTGTAAACTTGATAATTCCTGGGACGAAACCGGTTGTTTTTTTTTTTTTAGTTTTTTCTTTTAAAAATGCCTTATAAATGTCTTTTCCTATCTATCCTTAAATTCTGTGCCACAAAAAACTTATTTGAATATATATATATATTATAAATTAACTGATTTATAATATGTTTTTTTCGCTACACAATAATAACCATGATTCAAAAACTGAAGCTAAAATCTTCAAATTTACTTATATATTTAAATTAAATGCATTAGTTCCGTTTCATCTTCAAGCGAATATTGGAATAACTTATTTTTAAATTTATTTATGCCCTGTAAGTTTACATTGATCAATGTTTTGTAAAAATAAAAATAAAAAATATCAATAAGAACACCGGATTATATATCTTACTGTTCTTTATATATATTTATATATATATATATATATATATATATATATATATATATATATATATATATATATATGATCGAATACGATGTAATTGGAATTTATGTTTTGATGACTAAATTTGCTAAAAGATATGAAAATCTTTTATGACTCAAACTAATATATTGCGAATCATTTTAATTCTAACCTTTCTTGACATCCATCATACAGCAGGATTTATTAAACAAATAGTTCATGGCTTGAATATTGTTGCCACATATGGTCCGGTGCTCCTGATGTGTATTTAGAGATTCTTGTTAAAATTATAAAAAAGAATCAGCAATATTATTGGCCCTGACCCGGCATCTCGGCTTCAGTCACTTTCTCACTGTCGTAATATAGCTACCCTGTGCCTTTTCTGTGAATACTTTCATGGCAATTGTTCAGATGAACTCTTCGCTATGGTACCTAGCCTTTATGAATTTAAGCTCGGTACGAAATTGGCGGCAAGGTTTCATCAATTCACTGTTGAAATGGCGAGATGTAACCGTAAGTTCCATGCTAATAGTTTCTTTTCTCGCACTTCTCGCTTGGGGAAACTCTCTTCATATTTTCCAACCAAATTCGATCTTCAAAAATTTCAATGCAATGTCAATCGTTATCTACTGTATTCTGGATTCCTCTTCTTTTGTTGTTCTCTCTCTTGAACAATATTTCCTTTTTCTCATATTCTTTCACATTCAGTAACTCCTTGTTGGCTTTTATTGGCTTTATTGCCTTACATGCGGTGATATAATTAAAAAAAGAAATAAAAAAGAAGTTTAATTATTTATAATATATATATATATATATATATATATATATATATTAATCCCCCCCTTTCCTTAATTTTGAATAAACGGTACTCCCCAACAATCTTGTTTTTTTTTTTTTCACGTGGTTATGTTTTTTTTTGTTTATTGACTATATATTCCGTTCTTTCTTGACCTTGTTAGCTGGCCTTCCTGACGATCCGCTTAATATATATATATATATATATATATATATATATATATATATATATATATATATATATATAATAAAAAAGGCTTAAACACTAATATTCCATAGTCATAATTTATTCCATTGGAATCGTAAATACGATCCAATTCATCAGACCTACAAATTCAAAAAAGAAAACAGAAAAAACAACTCCGGAAATAAAAACAGAATTTAGAGAGAGTGTAAATTATGAGGGGAGGGAGATTAAACCTTAACAGAGAGAATTTTAGGAGAGGTGGGTGGAAGGGGTTTAAGTAAGAGAAAAAATGAATGTTGTCGGATGTCTAATGCATAAAGATACATTTCGTAGTGACATACACACACCATAGAGAATCCAATGTTAGAATAAGAGGGAGGGAAAGACGAGGTGGGGGAGAGAGATGGGGCGAAGGAAAGTGAAATTGCGTTTACTTAAAGGGCCGCTTTGTAATTGAGAAAATATGTATATTTACCACTAATATTATATATATATATATATATATATATATATATATATTTGAAAATATTTTTGAAGGTACAAAATCTAATTACAGAAATAAAATTGTGTAGCTTAATATTGCAAGACATGTTAAAAGCGAAGCACCCGTTTTTGCTCTCGCTCTTCAGGCCTCTACTGGAGATTTAATGAGAAGGATACGGGAAGAAAAAATGAACACAAGAAGCTAGAGACAAATGACAGCGAGCCCCAACAAACGCTCACGCTGTTTACAGAGGGAAGGCTTGCGGGACCTGATATAAAGTGCCTCCAGCACCTAGAGATGAAATAACGAGTGCAACCGGGACAGAACAGTGAACCAGTCAGCACTGAAATTAGCTGCACACCCTCTGTTATTTAAGAGGTGCTTACATATGGCGGAACCATAGGTATTTAGAACACGTCCATTCAAAGATAAGTGTTATATATATATATATATATATATATATATATATATATATATATATATATATATATATATATATATATGTATGTATGTATGTATATTACAGAAAAACGAAACTTCAGCTCACCATGTTGTGTATAGAGCCACAGATGAAAAGAAAAAAATGAAATAAAAAGAAGTTTAATTATCGCCAATTATTATATATATATATATATATATATATATATATATATATATATATATAGAGAGAGAGAGAGAGAGAGAGACCTAAAGATCCAGATAAACCTACCGATATGGGTTTGCTCGTCTTAGAGTATTCAGACTTTACGTAGTTACTTTTGCTTTACTCGTTTTGGAGTTTTTTTCTTTAGACTCTGAGCTTGGATTCTGGATGATTGTTTTCGCCTCAATGTCATGGTCTTAGTTCTTTCTTTTTTTATCCCTTATTTTCCCTTGTGTATTGGTTTGTTCAATTACAAGCCAAAATACCTAAGGTTTTGCCAAACGAGTATATATATATATATATATATATTGAGAGAAACGAAACTTCAACACACCATGTAGATCCACAGAGATGCAAAAACGTCTACTGACAGAGAACTGGTTCTCGTGACGAATGTTTAGAAAAGCATTAGCCGAACTTGCAAGCAATGTGGACGTTTTAATGAAAACAGGAACACCAAAGAAATTCTAAAGACATGCAGAAAGAGACCAGGAATTTCTGCGGCACAAAATGAGGCAAGACGCCTTCGAGAATTTGATAATCAGACCAGATACTAAACTCGTTTGTGAATGGAAAGCTGAACGAGGACACAGACTGATAGCAAAGAATCAAAAATTGATTGATTCATTTTTTATGGCTTATCAACCCTTTCTAGGTTATTTAAAGCCTAAAAAATATTTTTAGATTTTAAGAAGTTTTTTGTTTGGAGATGATAATGTGGATATAAAGTAGAGGAACAATTCTATTTTATGATCACTATATAAACAGATCCCTCATTTTATGGCCACAATATTTTCTATATATTTATTTTCCAGTGAATGTAAATAAATCTAAAAGACATGCATGTATCGCTAACCAATATTTCATTGACTGATTCGTTTTCTACGTCTTATCAAGCGTAGAATCAATCAATCAAATTTTCAGGTTATTTAAAGCCAGAAAATATTCTTAGATTATAAGAATACTTTTTGGAGATAATAATCGCTTAGGGATACAACCTTACTAATTAAACCATGGCTGGGGGAAGTGGTACATTCATACCATTCCCAAAGGTATTTGAACGTAAGTGAATATGCCTTCAGATTTTTTTAAATCATTTCATCCCAACAAAGGCAATAAAGCTACTAAGATGCAAAGGTTTACACAGTGTGAAAGAATATAAGAAAAAACACTTTTAAGAAGAGAGAAATTTTAAAGAACAAAAATTAATTATTCCAAGTCATTACACCAGCCACACATTCAAGCGTACAGCATCTGGTATGCACAAGCGGTCGCCCATTTAGGTAATGACCAGCTTCGACGTTGCTTAACTTCGGTGATCATTACAAAAATGATATGCCTGTAAGCGTATCATATCCTCTGCAGATACAAGCTTACAGCATCTGGTATTCCCAAGCAGTCGCCCATTTAGGTAATGACCAGCATCGACGTGGCTTAACTTCGGTGATCGTTTCAATATGATATGCCTGTAAGCGTATAATATCCTCTGCAGATACAAGCTTACAGCATCTGGTATTCCCAAGCTGTCGCCCATCTAGGTACTGACCAGGTTTGACGTTGCTTAACTTCGGTGATCGTTTCAATATGATATGCCTGTAAGCGTATCATATCCTCTGCAGATATAAGCTTATCGCATCTGGTATTCCCAAGCTGTCGCCCATCTAGGTACTGACCAGGTTTGACGTTGCTTAACTTCGGTGATCGTTTCAATTTTATATGCCTGTAAGCATATCATATCCTCTGCAGATACAAGCTTACAGCATCTGGTATTCCCAAGCTGTCGCCCATCTAGGTACTGACCAGGTTTGACGTTGCTTAACTTCGGTGATCGTTTCAATATGATATGCCTGCAAGCGTATCATATCCTCTGCAGATACAAGCTTACAGCATCTGGTATTCCCAAGCTGTCGCCCATCTAGGTACTGACCAGGTTTGACGTTGCTTAACTTCGGTGATCGTTTCAATATGATATGCCTGTAAGCGTATCATATCCTCTGCAGATACAAGCTTACAGCATCTGGTATTCCCAAGCTGTCGCCCATCTAGGTACTGACCAGGTTTGACGTTGCTTAACTTCGGTGATCGTTTCAATATGATATGCCTGTAAGCGAATATAAGCATATCTGGTATTCCCAAGCTGTCGCCCATCTAGGTACTGACCAGGTTTAATGTTGCTTAACTTCGGTGATCGTTTCAATCTGGTATCATATCCTCTGCAATACTGTCGCCCATCTGGTATTCCCAAGCTGTCGCCCATCTAGGTACTGACCCGGTTTGACGTTGCTTAACTTCGGTGATCATTTCAATATGATATGCCTGTAAGCGTATCATATCCTCTGCAGATACAAGCTTACAGCATCTGGTATTCCCAAGCTGTCGCCCATCTAGGTACTGACCAGGTTTAATGTTGCTTAACTTCGGTGATCGTTTCAATTTTATATGCATGTAAGCGTATCATATCCTCTGCAGATACAAGCTTACAGCATCTGGTATTCCCATGCTGTCGCCCATCTAGGTACTGACCAGGTTTGACGTTGTTTAACTTCGGTGATTGTTTCAATTTTATATGCCTGTAAGCATATCATATCCTCTGCAGATACAAGCTTACAGCATCTGGTATTCCCAAGCTGTCGCCCATCTAGGTACTGACTAGGTTTGACGTTGCTTAACTTCGGTGATCGTTTCAATTTTATATGCCTGTAAGCATATCATATCCTCTGCAGATACAAGCTTACAGCATCTGGTATTCCCAAGCTGTCGCCCATCTAGGGTACTGACCAGGTTTGACGTTGCTTAACTTCGGTGATCGTTTCAATATGATATGCCTGTAAGCGTATCATATCCTCTGCAGATACAAGCTTACAGCATCTGGTATTCCTAAGCGGTCGCCCATCTAGGTACTGACCAGGTTTGACGTTGCTTAACTTCGGTGATCGTTTCAATATGATATGCCTATAAGCGTATCATATCCTCTGCAGATACAAGCTTACAGCATCTAGTATTCCCAAGCTGTCGCCCATCTAGGTACTGACCAGGTTTGACGTTGCTTAACTTCGGTGATCATTACAATATGATATGCCTGTAAGCGTATCATATCCTCTGCAGATACAAGCTTACAGCATCTGGTATTCCTAAGCGGTCGCCCATCTAGGTACTGACTAGGTTTGACGTTGCTTAACTTCGGTGATCATTACAATATGATATGCCTATAAGCGTATCATATCCTCTGCAGATGCAAGCTTACAGCATCTGGTATTCCTAAGCGGTCGCCCATCTAGGTACTGACCAGGTTTGACGTTGCTTAACTTCGGTGATCGTTTCAATATGATATGCCTGCAAGCGTATCATATCCTCTGCAGATACAAGCTTACAGCATCTGGTATTCCCAAGCTGTCGCCCATCTAGGTACTGACCAGGTTTGACGTTGCTTAACTTCGGTGATCGTTTCAATATGATATGCCTATAAGCGTATCATATCCTCTGCAGATACAAGCTTACAGCATCTGGTATTCCCAAGCTGTCGCCCATCTAGGTACTGACCAGGTTTGACGTTGCTTAACTTCGGTGATCGTTTCAATATGATATGCCTGTAAGCGTATCATATCCTCTGCAGATACAAGCTTACAGCATCTGGTATTCCTAAGGTACTGACCAGCATCGATCGTACGGCGTTTTTCACGTGATGTGGCCGTGTGCAAAAGCGAGTCAAGAAGTATTTATTATTATTATTTAGAGTAACAAAAGACAGGAGGTTGTGGAGAATCATAATCGTCCAAGTGTATGTTACAGGTTATATGTGAGTTTCTGTTTGTACTTATATATCTGTACATAGCCGGGCGTATGTAATCCAAAGTGGAGAGAGAGAGAGAGTGAGAACGAAAGAAAGAACAAAAGATAAAAAAAGAAAGAAAGAAAAAAGAAGAAAAAAATAAAGAAAGAAAAAAGAGAAAAAGAAAATCGTCTTGATAATGAGTAGTTAGGTATATGAAGGTCGATAATTTTGATCATTTTTGATGGCCGGCGTTACCCATTGCCGGCCGATGTTGTGCGTACCAGTGGGCGACGCTCCAAGTTGGCCGCACCTCTGGCCAATCGAATGTACTGGTCAGTGGATGCAGTCGGTTAATTTACACATTCCTTATTGAAGAACGGCGATACCAATTTGTGTGCCACCAACTCATTCTTTTCCATTTCAATGTCACGTTCTTCAGGTTGGCCGTTACTGGCTTTGTGTTGATGACGGACATGGTGTCCAAAAGATACTTGTACGGACAATATGGTGGTCCGTCAAATGACTGATGCAAAATTGAGCCAGGTTTTTAATTTCTTTCCCGGCAAATATGTGCCCAATAATACGTATGAATGAAAGCGATTGTTAGAATTAAATCGTTATAACACATACACGTGCGCGCACGCACGCACATGCATACACACATGCATATATATATATATATATATATATATATATATATATATATATATATATATATATATATATATATAATATAGTAACAAGATATCAAAGTGATTAAAACATTTAATGCCATTTTACATTTCTACTCATTTCTGGTCAGCCCCACTTATAACTTATTCCATAACTACAACGGCTAAATTTTTAATTTTAAAATAACTATAAAAGAACGAATTCGCGTGTGCTTCTAAAATTCACCATCACAACTGAAGGCAGATTTTATCGCAGTTACAATAAGTTTGTCTTTGTAATTTATCCCTATTCTTAGAAAATGTCGAAAGTACTTGGGTTAAAAAAAAAGCAACAAAACGACAGAAACCCTACACTATTTATCACGCTCCGGCCTTCATCAGGTAGTTGGAACGGGGGTAGACTGTTCTAGTTCCACGTTTAACGAACGTCAGTTATTTCCTGTTAATTCCCATTTGGAAGTTCTTCACTGTCTTAACCAGGTATTGAACTCACACTCTTTGGGTCCTGTCACTAACTAACACTTTTATCTACTGTGCCATGTTTCCTTAAGGATATATGTTCATCAATTTCTGGGTATTATAAACCTAATGTCTTCAGCATTCATTTTTTTTTTACCGGTGCTCATATTGCAATTTTTTCTGTTATCATTTCATGTTTGTACCGGAGCTCATATTGAAAGTTTTGTTGTTATTATCGCTTTTCTCTGGCACTCCTTATTACTGGTTCCCATATTGTATTCATTTCTATGCTTGGTCGGCTCAGGAGATTTTTGTGGCCTTGCATATGGATTAGACGGCAGTTTCCCTTACACAGAGGCACGCAAGTTCGAACCCTTCCTAACTGTACATTTTCTTAATTAAGAGTATTTCCGGCTGATCTAAGTCACAGTGTTTAAAAAAGGCGCTTTCTCAAACATATACATACCCTAAAATATAACGTTTAATATATATATATATATATATATATATATATGAAGAAATATAGTTTTATGGTGTGCTATATTTATGGGATAAATTGCTCAATATCAGAGATAGAGCGTATGCAAATATAAATATAAAAGTGATCATTGTAATCGACACTCAGAGGCGACAGCGGCCTGACGATTGCGTCTAGTATGAAACAGCCTTTCGCTTCTGAGTGTTGACTTCAAGGTTCACTTTGATATATATATATATATATATATATATATATATATATATATAAAGAGAGGCAAGTAGATATGTGTATGTATGAGTATGTGCGTGGATCATATGTTAAAAAGTATGTAAATATTTATATGCAAGTGATGTTTGTGATCTGCTCAGCGGCGTCCGGGAAATGCCGATTAACTTCACAACAAACAGATCAATCATTCTGTTCAAATGACGTGAACGTTTTAGTCACATTTCGTATATCTGTACTGACATTATTACATCGGCAGAACTCACCTTTTCCAATACCGATGAAAATTGAGTAGGATTCCAAACAATAGCCCAGGGCTATTCGCGATATTTGTATTCAAAATTCGGCAATCTTTAACATTCCTGCCCCCACAAAAAAAACAAACAGAGTATCAGAAGGACATTTTTTTCCTTGACACCTCTACTATTTTAACTACCTTTACTCCTTGATGTAATGAATATGCATACACTTGGGTTCCCCCTCACAGCGATATGATTGGCTGGTGTCAGCCATAAATACAGACTGATGTGGAGGTACAAGGACTCCTATTGGCTACGCCTATAGTCTTCGCCTATTGCATATTGCCAACTCCTATTGCCTACCACTACGACGAGGACCAGTCCATTACGGTTATCTGATAGATTGTCCTACCCGGTTACAGTAGACAACCACTTTGCTACTTCGAACAAATATATCCTTTTCCGGGACATATCACTCCACAACAATATTTCTTGTTTCAAAAAGCAATTGTTAGAATTGTAATAAAACATAAACTTAGATATATTTTGTTTTTGAGTATTTATAGCAAAAATATTAAACATTATTTATTCATTAGATTGTTTATTTACAAGAAAAAATATATTTACAATGTTCTTAAAACTAATACAATAGAATTAATACAAATGCAATGTTCATCATTTACCAATTCATAAAGAAATAAACATGAAAAACAATTTTTATTCATAAATTTTTAAACATTTACTAAAGTATTAAAATATGTAAACGAAATCCTTATTCATCATTTTAGAAAGTTCGAATCGATTGACAATTAGCTGATGTTTTGCCAACAATTCCAATAAAATAAATAAATAAAATAATTAAATTAAATAATTAAATAAATAATTAAATAAATAATTAATTAAATAAAATAAATAAATAGTGTAAAACAATCTCATAAATAGTGTTTATTATTATTGTTGTCAATTCTCACGAACAAAGAAAATGTTTAAATTTACTTTCATATGTTTAGCTTTCATTACAATTCTAATCATCACTTTTTTAATCAATAAACATTGTCAAGGAGCGAAGGTAGTTTAAATGATAGTGGTGTCAAGGAAAAAAAATAACAACCTTTAGAGATAACGTATTTTCCGGTTGGTTTAAAAATTGCCCAAAATTCTTTCTGGTACTAGGATTCGAACACTAGTTGCTGGGACCGAGTTCGATTATTATTTCAGCCACTCGTAAAAAGTTCCAGGATATATTTCCGAAATGATCCACAGGGAGAGAAAAATCGAAAACGAAAGGGCGGGAAACTTCCTCGATGTCAGGCTTCGAATTAACGACCCATTGTCGTCAATTTAATGTCAGTTTTCCAGCGTACGTATCGAAACAGTACCTGTGCGTGTACGAGCTGTTCCTGGGGGATTTTACCGTGCCAAGTGTGCAATAAAATCAAAGAACTGTTCATTATATTTGGCAAGTATCAGAGATAGTTTGCTTCGAAAATCTATTCAGCGGTTTGTGTCAATTAGTACCGATAGTGAAAAGCTATAAGATTCGAAGCACGGGAAATCCAAAGAGAATATGCTAGATGAGTATTTCTTGAAGAAATATTTTAGAAATAAAAACATATTTTATGTCTTGTCCTTTCAGGGCGTATCCCATAAATTTAAATTGTCTCTTTCTGAATCCAAGTACAAGTACTTCTATTTTTCCTTAAAACTTCCTCGTCCCTCACAAGCTTCATCCATGGTATTCTCATCATCTTTCTGTAGAGTCACATCTCTGTTGACTCAAGTGTATTTTTCATCAGTTTACTCCCGCTCATTAGGTAGGTTATGCATAGCTTTCCCTCTATCATTATTGCTTTCGGTCTGTCCTGTGAGTATCAAATTTTCCAAGCCCTCTTTCCTCATTATGTGGCCTAGAAATTTTCACTATCGCTTTCTGATGTTATATAAGTTTCCGTTTTCTCTAAAGCTTTGTCGTTGCTTACAGGTTCGGTCAATGATATTCTCAGCATCCTTCTGTAGAACCATATTTCAGTTGCTTTAAGTCTATTCTTGATCAGTGAGAAAATTGTCCGGTATTAACTAGCATATAGGAGGACTGATATCATATATCAGTTTAGCACTCTTTTCTTTGTTTCTATCAAAAATTTCCCGTTTCTTAGTACTTGGCTTAGCTTTTGAAAGGCATCTGTTGCTATTTTAAATGGCAGTACAGCATTCATATCTTTTATTATTTCGTAATGCATTTTTCCTGTTTCTTAATTCTTTACTTAGCTTTTGAAACGTATTTTGTACTGTTTCAATGCGAATTTCTATATCACATTTTCTGTCGTCTGTTAAAAAACTTCCCAGGTATTTAAACTTCTGTAGTTACTTGATTTATGTTCAAAATGTTATCAGAAGGAACAATGTAATGCAGAAGAACATGTGCCTGTGTTTTATAGACTACGCAAAGGCATTCGATAAAGTACCCCACAAAGAACTGTTAGAGCTGATCAGCAACCTTGACATCTTCGAAAAAAAAACAAAAAAAAACATCAGAATAATCAAAAACCTCTACTGGCAGCAAACCATTTGCATAAAGATAAAAAATGAGTTCAGCAGATATACAGAAATAGAAAGGCGCATAAGGCAAGGATGTGTCTTCTCACCGGACTTATTTAACCTATACCGCGAGGTAATTCTGAAAGAACTGGAAATTCTACCAGGATTCATCATTGGCAGACACAAGCTTAACAACATAAGATATGCAGTTGACACAGTGCTGATAGCAGACACGGAAAACAAGGAAACTACAAAACCCCGTAGCGAAGGAGAGCGAGAAGAAAGGACGAAATATAAAATACAAGAAGATAAAATAGATGGTAATCAACAAAAAGATGAGCCCGAAAAGTAATTTACAGATTGAGGACACTAAACTCAAGCAGGTGCGAAAATTTAAATATCTAGGAAGTGTTCTGACAGAGGACAGAAAGTGCGACACTGAGATCCGATGACGTATTGGGATGACCAAAGACGCATTCCAAAAGCTAAGCAGAGTATTAAGAGACAGGAAAAATTTCGTTGACAACAAAGAAAAGAGTACTGAACTGCTACGTGATATCTGCCCTCCTGTATGGCAGCGAATGCTGGACATTCTCCTCAAAGATGAAGGAGAGACACGAAGCGACAGAAATGTGGTTCTACAGAAGGATGCTAAGGATACCATAGGCAGAACATGTGAGAAACGACGAGGTTTTGGAGAGGATGCAAACAAAGAGGAAACTTATACTTGGCATCAGGAAGAGGCATCTGAAATTTTCTGGGACGCGTAATGAGAAAGGACGGCTTGGAAAATCTGATACTCACAGGACGGATAGAGGGAAAGCGGGAGAAGGGAAAGCAACGCGTGACATACGTAATTGGCTTGAGCAAGAGGATAGGGGAATAGAAGATGGGAGAAATAACAAAAATACAAAACTTATTAAGCGTTACAAGGAACAGGAGGATGTGGAGGGCCATGATCGCCTACGTCCTTAATGGAAAAGGCACATAAAAAAGCTGCTTGATTTTGACTTCACCAATTCCGACCTCGCATCTAAGGCTATCCTTCTTGTTAATGGTCATATATTCTACGTTTGGTTTTACAGTTGACAGTTAGTCCTTTCTTCTGTCTTTCTTTTATTAAATTGCATAGAAGTACATTCATCTTTCTAATGTGCTTGTTATAAACATAAGTGTCATCTGCGTACCATATGTTCTTAAGATTGTTCCCACTAATAATAAATCCTGGGAAGGCTTTTCATTCCCTTAGGATTGCTTCACTGTATAGAATAAATAAATCCGGCGAGAAGTTACATCCTTGCCTTATATTTTTGCGTAGTTTCTTAATTCATTTTCTTTACTCATGAAGGTGGTTTGCTTCCAGTAACTGCTCCAGATTATTCCAACATCTTTTTTCAAATCAAGTTTTCCTAATAGTTAAAACAGATCTTTGTGTCGTACCTAATAAAATGTTTTTAGGTAGTGTATAAAACATTAGAGATAAATATGAAAATAAAACAAGAATGAAATGTAATGAAAAACAATCTGACCGCAGTACAAGACTGCAGAATATCAGCTATGATGAAATCTTATCATTTTACTAAGAAGTCATTAATAAGGAAACTATAAGTCGTTTTTGTTTTAAATGTTCTTTGATTTGGATCCAAATATGATTAAAAGATCATAATTATGGATCAGCCACACACACCGCAATCCTGCTTCTTGCGTCAAACAGGCAGGCCCTTCACTGGAATCCACAAGGGAAGCGAATATTGGGTCGACCAAAATAGACTTGGCGCAGAAGTGTTGACGCAAAGGTGAAGGCAGCCAGCACGACATGGGCCGAGATGAAGAGAATTGTTCGGAACCGCGTCCATTGAAGAGGTTTTCTTACGGTCCTATGTTCCCCAAGGAATCAAAAGACATGATAATAAAAATAAAATATGCGTCTATTTTTTACTGTATAGAATAAATAAATCTGGCGAGTAGATACATCATTGCCTTATATTTTTGCGTTGTTTCTCAATTGATTTTCTATACTCACGAAGGTGGTTTGCTTTCAGTAAATGCTCCGGATTATTCCAACATCTTTTTTCAAATCAAGTTTTCCTAATAGTTAAAACAGATCTTTGTGTCGTACCCAATAAAATGTTTTTAGGTAGTGTATAAAACATTAGAGATAAATATGAAAATAAAACAAGAATGAAATGTAATGAAAAACAATCTGACCGCAGTACAAGACTGCAGAATATCAGCTATGATGAAATCTTATCATTTTACTAAGAAGTCATTAATAAGGAAACTATAAGTCGTTTTTGTTTTAGATGTACTTTGATTTTAATCCAAATATGATTACAAGAAAAAAATTATGGATTGTGTGTCATGGTAATCAGCAAAAAGATGAGCCCGAAAAGTAATTTACAGATTGAGGACACTAAAATCAAGCAGATGCGAAAATTTAAATATCTAGGAAGTGTTCTGACAGAGGACAGAAAGTGCGACACTGAGATCCGAAGACGTATTGGGACGTATTGCAATATGAACTCTGGTAAAAAAACATGCATTGATAACAGCAAAAATTGCAATATGAGCACTGGTAAAAAATGATTGCTGAAAACATTAGGTTTATAATGCCCAGAAATTCATACACAGATGTCCTCACATGGCACAGTGAATAAAGGCGTTACTTTGATCCAGTGACAGGACCCAAAGAGTGTGAGTTGAATATACGGTTAAGGCTGTGGAGAATTTGGAGGGGTGGGGAATTAACAGGAGTTAACAAATAACTGACATCCATTAGACATGGTACGTAGAACTAGAACAGTCTACACCAGCGCGCGAAATAAAGGGTTCAGCTCGACATTGCAACCACCTGAAGAAGGCAGGAGCTTACAACAACCGAAACGTTGTAATAAATATGGCAACAAAGATGAAGATGATAGTCCAAACAAATAGTGTACAAAATATAAATAATATAATCATAAAATATACAAACAAAATGTAAAAAGAATATGCAAACTATATATATATATATATATATATATATATATATATATATATAATAATTTTGTATGTGCAGTACTTAGTGGAAAGCGCTTAATATCAGTGATAGAGCTAACATAAAGTATATGTATATGTATATATTTATATGTGTGTGTGTTCTTCAACCACTTTCGTAGATGCATAAAAGATGACCCATTAATCAAAATTTCGTATGTAAATTTCAATTTACAAAAGACACTTTTTATTTTCGTAAATAATTTTTAGTACTTTCTTTCTGTTGAAGTCAGTCAAATAAAAACGAAAGAAATAGAAAATAGTAATAAAAAAAACGACCGGAAGAACATCATATCCTCGAAAAATGAATCCACTGTATGAAGGCATTGATTAGAAGAATCTTCCCTGCCTGTAACGTATGAGAATTCCTTAGAAACAAGCCATCTATTGATTACATCTATCTTCACACAGTGTTGCTATATAAAAACTAACGTGTGCTGAGTGTCGGCTTTTCGTAAGGCTGGGACGGGTTTGAATGATTCGTGTACCGTGTTTTGTATAGCGTCCAAATGTCTTAAGTTTAATGTAACTGTAGTGAATTATTACTTTGAGATTACAAACTCTATGATATTATCTTTATATGAACCATAAGCCTATGAAAGCGAAAGTTTTGGTCTTTGGTGAAATATATAATAAATGATATAAAGAAAAGAAAATCTAAATCGAGTCTTGGAAATAAGAAGAGTCTTGTATTCGAGACAGAAATAACAGAAGATCGGGAAAGAATCAAACTAAATTACTAAAGAAACCAATAAGGAAAATATAAAGAGGAAAAAAGATGGAGGCTTAAAGAGTGAAGAGAGAGGCGGGAAAACTAGTGCGTGAGACCAAAAGAGAAAAGGAGAGGAAGGAAAATAAGGGAGACAGAGAGAGCTTTTCGGAATATATTATTTGTTAATGAAGGGAAGTGTTTTAACAGATTAACAGCGAATGAGAGAAGTCCCTAGCACCGTTAATGATCAGTACGAACGAATATCCTGATCTATCTTGTTTTATTTTAACAGCTGTGCTCTCCGGACTTCCACGGTTGACAGTTTTAATTTGGAACCTCTCACTAAGAAAGCGTGCGATTCCTCGTTCATAGATGCTGCTATTTAGGGATTTCTAGGTTGAATCTTTACTGGTCTGCGAGCTCTACCCTAAACTTTCGTTAAAATGGATGAATTATTCTGAGAATTCCGTGGACATTTTAAGGGAAATAAAAACAAAAAGGCATACTTATAATCAGATGCAGATGAAGTTCCTAGGGTAGATAATGAGAAAAGAAGAGTTGGAGAATGTGACACTCACAGGGCATATTGAAGGCAAGAGGGACAGAGGGAGCATGAAATTGTGCAGATGGATGTCAGATCAAGGATAGTACAAAAACAAACGTTACTAATGGAAAGTTGTGGAGAAGTTCTATAGAACCACATTTCTGTCGCTTCAAATCTCTCCTCCATCAATGAAGAGATGTTGTGATTTAAAAAATAAATAAATTCACTCTCGATTACACAACAACTACCTTCATTAACCCACTACCTTGAGTGACACTTGGAAGTTTCAAAAGAATAAACATTAGTTTTATATATATATATATATATATATATATATAAAATTAAAATTGTTTCGAAAAAAAAAAAACCTCGGATAGCTCAACTTGCAGTAGAACAAATCGGTAACCGAGGAAAAATTGGGAATAAAAAAAAGAAAGAATCAAGAACATTAAAACAAGGCGAAAACAATCGTCAAGTCTTTAAGCACCAAGTCTAACCGAGTAAAAAGACAACTACATAAAGTGCTCAATACACTAAGTAGACCGAAAACCAAAAGATAATCCTAAGGAGCCAGGCAAAACTACCTAGGTTTCACCTAAACGGATCTTCAGAGTTCTTTTTTTTTATTATTTTTTTTGTAACGTGGTTATGGTTACTTTTGGTTTTTATCAATAAATACGTAATTTTCCTCTCTATCCGTACTTTAGCCTGAAGATCCGTTTAGGTGAACCTTGGGTAGGTTTGCCTGGCTCCTTAGGATTATATATATATATATATATATATATATATATATATATATAATTCACAACCGGTACATTACCATCATCACCATCACCATCATCATCATCAGCACCAACATCACCATCATATATATATATATATATATATATATATATATATATATATATATATATATATATATATATATATATATATATATATATATATATATAAAAAGACAGAAAAGAACAAACGGAGTTAGAATCCACAGTTCTTAGCATTTACTTTTTAAAAGTGTTAAATACAACGTAGAGCAAAATTTTATTATTAAGATATTTTTTATTATAATATATTATATATATATATATATATATATATATATATATATATATATATATATATATAATATAATATATATTATCTACCATCGACCAAAGAGGAACGATTATAGTTACGAAACATCTTTGTGCAGTGATGTAAAATGACATTATTGTAATCTATAATTAAAATATTTTAATAATAATAATAATAAAATAATAAAATATATATATATATATATATATATATATATATATATATATATATATATATATATATATATATGGGTATATATATATAATTTGGAAAGTGCCTGAAAACTATATCACGGGTTGACCCAAGCCTTGTAAGTGAAATTGGGTGGACGGAACCATTTGTGGCCGTCGATACCTGAGCTAGAACGAAGACACAAGCAATCGTGGCCGAGGGCTTCAGCTTGTTGGCCTTGTTCAAATTATTGATCATGCAAGATAACAGGCTCTTTCCCAGAAACTGTAACTAAGGTCTGCTCAGCATAGTTGCAGTATAAACCACAAGTGGGCTGTGTGGGGTTGAATAAACACAAATTTGCCTGAGCAAGCGTCTGCAATAGGGATTGGCTAGCCACCCGAGTAGACGGGTATCCTCGAATACAGTGGCCACACACACACACACACACACACACACACACACACACACATATATATATATATATATATATATATATAAAAGAAGACTGTTAGATTCTTTAAGAATGTATTCAAAGGATTCATATATATATATGAATCCTTTGAATACATTCTTAAAGAATCTAACAGTCTTCTTTTATGTGCCGTGTCCCTTCAGGACGTAGGCGATCATGGCTCTCCACTTCCCCCCTATCCCTTGTAGTTCTTTTTTTGTCTTTTTGCTACTTCTCCCAAACTCTGTTCTGTCATCCACTTGCTTAAGCCCGCCATTTATGTCACACGTTTTTTTCCCTTGTCTCTCTTTCCCTCTATCCGTCCTGTGAGTATCAAATTTTCCAATCCCTCCTTTCTCATTATGTGTCCCAGAAATTTCATCTGTCTCTTCTTGATTTTAAGTATAAGCTTTCTCCTTGTTTGCATCGTTTCCAAAACATCATCGTTGCTCACATGTTCGCTCCATGATATCCTTAGCATCCTTCTGTAGAATCTTCCGTTGCCTCCAATCTCTTTGTCATATTTGAGGAAACCGTCCAACATTCGCTGCTGCAAAGGAAGACAGATATCACGTAGCAGTTCCGTACTCTTTTCTTTGTTTCCAATGAAATCATCCTGTTTCGTAATACTCTGCCTAGCTTTTGGGATGCCACTTTGGTCTTCCAGATATGTCTTCGGATCTCAGCGTCGCACTTACCCTCCTTTGTCAGAACAATTCCCAGACATTTAAATTTATGTACCTGATTTTTTTTGGTCTCATCTATTTGCTGATGACCATGCATTCTGTCTTCTTGTATTTTATACTTAGTCCTTTCTTCTCGCTCTCCTTCGCTACCTTCTGTAGGAGGTTTGTAATTTCCTTTCCGTGTTTACTATCAGCACCGTGTCATCTGCGTATCTTATGTTGTTAAGATTGTGACCGCCAATGATGACTCCTGTTAGGATTTCCAGTTCTCTCAGAATTGACTCGATTGTATTTGTTGAATAAGTCCGGTGAGAAGACACATCCTTGCCTTACGCCCCTTTCTATTTTTGTATATTTGCTGAACTCATTCTCTATGCGCATGCAGACTGCTTGCTGCCAATATAGGTTCGTTATTCTAATATCTTTCCCAAATATATCAAGGTTGCTGAGTAGTTTCAACAGATCTTTGTAGAGTACTTTGTGGAACACCTTTGCGTAGTCTATAAAAATGCACGTCCTGCATTTGCATTGCTCTCTCTGATAACATTCTGAACATGAATATGACGTTTCTTGTTCTGGTGTCTTTAACGAACCCGCACTGTTCTTGTCCTATCTCTGGCCTGATTCTATGCGCGTTCTATTCATCAGAATACGGATGATGAGTTTTGTTATGTGGCTCATTAGGCTAATTGTTCGGTCGAGTTCACATTCGTTTGTGCCTGGTTTCTTAGGCATTGCTATGAAGACAGATCTGCTGTGATTTTCCGGTATATCCCCACTGTTGTAGATTTCATTTATTATTTTTGTAATCTTGTCTGTGCCAAAATCATCTAAGGCTGCCAGCATTTCTGTTATAATTCCGCCTGGCCCTGTCGTCTTGTTTCTGTTCAATTTCTTCACTGCAGCTTCTACTTTTGTTTTTAGAATGTCAGGCCCGTCGGTAGGTCTGTGCATTACCGGTTGTTCTCTTTCGTCGTGGAAAAGCTCTTTAATATATTCGTTCCAGTGCTGAAATTTTTTTCCTTCTCTAATATGAGTATCCCATCCTTTGATTTTATGCAGCCTGTTGATGAGCATGTCTTCTGTCCTCTTAGTTCTTTTGTTTATGTATGTCGCTTGTGTTGGTGGTACTCATTCTCTCTGTTTCTGCACATTTTTATTTAGCCACTCTTCTTTAGCTTGCCTGCATTTAGCCCGCATTTCGTTGTGTAGTTTTCTGTATTCCGTTCCGTGTCTTGGCAGAGTTTTCTGTCTCTTTTGCATCATATCGAGAATCTCATCAGTCATCCATTCCTTTTTTTTTGCTTCTTCGTCCATTCGCCTTTGGGATGATATCGTTTGCTGATATCACGAAAGCTCGTCTTAGTGCATTCCATTACAACTTTCCATTTCCATTTTGATCCTCGCATCTTCTTTTCACACTGTGCATATATTTTTCTTTCCGGTACTGGTTGCTCAGGAGATTTGTTCTATTGCAATTTGAGTGCTGCGTAAGGCTTCTTCAGTTTCCGTAGTTTCACTCTTAGTTTACATATAACAAGGCGATGATCGCCTCCGCAGCCGACATTTGGGTAGGTTTTGCAGTGAACCATTGCGTTCCTGATTCTTTTGTTGATAGTTATGTAATCAATTTGGTTTTTAGTTTCTCCTGGGCGCCTCCATGTCTATAATCGTTTCGGATGTTCTTGGGACAATGTATTGGCTGTTACCGGGTCATTGGCCGTGCACTATTGAATCCATTTTTCTCCACGTTCTTTGCAGGTCCCTAGTCCGAATCTTCAGTCTATATCTCCTGCCTTCTCCCTGCCTACTTTGGCCTTCAGGTTTCCCGTGATAATAGGCAGTGTAAATTCGTTTCTTTATCTCACCGTAAGAGAAAACCTGGCCGTGCAGCCGTGGTAATCTTTACAATGGAAACACTATCCACACACGAAATAATATACTGTGGTTCGCGAAAAGGCAATGAAATCAGGAATGGCTGATCATATATTGGAAATGTTGATCATCAAACCCCTGTGGAATGAAGCCAAGAATCAGAACACTGCAGGATAAATCGACTGAAAGAAACAGCGTACATGATAGGCGTTGACAACATCTTCAGTATACTTTCTTGCACTAAAATTCATCTAATACAAAGCCCTAGAGATACTCAGAGGTGGAGTTTACTGTTACAATCATGAGATGTGGGCTATGAATAAAATGGAGGTGTAATGAAATGAAGAATATGAGAATAAAGCGGATTGATGCTTGACTTGAAGAGGCGAAGATTGTAGTTTCCAGGGAAGTGTCTCTGTGGGAGCCTCTTATAAGAAGTGACTACTACTTATAACAGACTCCCACTCCTTTATCCTTAAGATAAAGCCATCTGAATGGAACGTTCTTCTTAAATTTTTAATACGGGGGTAATGAGGCTGAGTCGACTCCGTGTAGGTATCGTTAGAGATGGATGCGGTAACAGACGTATAAAAATTAACCAGTGAATCCTGCTTTGAATAAAACTCCTAATTTGCTGCACGAGAAATATTGTAAAATTACTACATTGAGCCGAAGTAGAAAGAGAGCCAGGGAGTCTAAACAGACAGTCTTTGATTCTAATGAAAAAGACAATTTTTCTGATTTGGGGCAGAAATGTTAATCTACACGTATATAAATCCCGTTATTTCTTACGGGTTATCTGCTTGTACGGGGTTGGCCAAAAGTAGGCTTACGCTTAATAAGTATGCACTTTACATTAAAAAAAAAAAACAACATTTTATTACATTTATATCTATTTGTTACAATCATATTTATTCAAAACTGTTTAATCTCTTAAGTGCTCAAAATGTCCTGTTTCAACATTACAGCATCCCTTGAACCTCTTGAGAACACGATGACACACAGCACGACACAAATCCAGATCTGCATCAATTTCAATAAATACTTCTGATACGTACTCTTTTAATTCATCCGCTGTGTGGGGATTTCTCTCATAAACCTTTTTTTTCCCTACACCCAACCCTAAAAAAAAAAAAAAAGAAATCCGTTGGTGTTAGGCCAATTTTTACATACAAACCCAGGTCTATTAAGGTGAGCAATTAGATTTCACTGTCAAAATTTTAGGTAACAACTTTTATGTAAGTATTTATGTAAATTCGTAAGTGCCTTACTTTACTCTACGAAGGTGGGCTGAAAAGTTCATAGGCTGACTATGAAGGGGTGATGCTAGAACTGTGAAATCTTGCATGTAACTGACATCTGACAGAAGACTTTAAATGTAACAAGTAGCGAATTCTCTTGAAAATGGACAAAATTTGGTATCGTGGTGTTATCAGAGAAGACTCTTCATCCTGTTGGTCAAAATGTCAACAACAACATATATGACGTCACCATCATTGCCACGTTGGTTCGTGCTAAGTTTTCTTCATGTTGGGGAACAGATGATAGTCAAATCAGTAAGACAGAGGGTATGATCAACCAGTTCAAAACCACAGTCACGCACGGCAGCCATTGTAACCAAGGACTTGTGTGTTGAAGCATTGTCCTGATGAAACATGACAACTCTCGTCAGTTTGTTCTTGATAGCCTTTTGTAACTGCCTCAGCAAATTGGCGTAGTACTCTCCATTGATGGTGTGGCTCTTATGAAGATAGTCGATAAACACACTGCCTTTTGTATCCCCCCCCCCAAACTGAGGCCCTCACCTACCCTGCGAATGAAACAAGAGGAGTGTTTCTACTGCACGGATCGTCTTTTTGTCTCTGGCTCAAAGTGATGAATCCAACACTCAACTTGGGTTGGGAAATGTCCAATGGAACCAGCTGGATCTCTCAGATTTTCGCATGTGATCAGCCTGGTACGTTTTTGATCAGGTGTCTGAAGACATGGAAATCACCGAGTAGAAACCTTCGTCATGCCAAGTTCATTGTGCAGAATATTCTCAACTCTCTAATAGCATTGGCTATTTGATTTATAGTCAGTCACCTGCAATCCGTCAAGATGTGGTGAACATGAGCAATGTTTTCATTAGTGATAGCAGTCGCAGAACGTTCAGATCTAGGACCATTTTCAAGATTCTCTCATCTCCTCATAACTTCAGCTATTCGCATTTGTACTGTTGATATAGCTGGAGCGTCATTCCTTAATTTAGCAAGCATGTCAACATGTTGCTAACCTCGATTATCACACGCTCGCTAAAAACAGCCGCCCGTACGAGGACCAGTGAATCGCGCACGAGCGTCGTCCTGCACTTACTTTGATCGCCTATCACCGCTAGGCGCCCGACAGCCACGGCGACGACCACCATACACTCGTTAGGGACATCCGCTTGTACAAGGACCATTGAATCACACGAGGGAGTCCTCTTGCAGTCGAAATTTGACCTGGCTCGCCTAACTACCGACGGTTACGCGTATGAGAACCAGTGAATCGCGCTCGAGTGTTGTCCTGTATTTATTTGATAACAGGCACTTGATAACACAATGATACCAAATTTTATTCCATTTTCAAGAGAAATCCGCGTCCTGGGTAAGACGTTAAACTAAATCCGCGTCCTGGGTAAGACGTTAAACTACGTGAAGCAGCAAGGCCTCTGATCAGGAGGTTTTGAGGAGCGTGGAACCACCTCTTAATTGCTGGTGTTCCCAGGTCCACCCTAACTCGGGGTGGTAGCACCTGTTAGGGTCCCAGCTATGGGAAAATAGTTAACTATTACCAGCAATACGTTTTTAAAACAAATTATTACCAGTAGTACAATTTTGAAGGAAAAATATTACCAGAAACACATTTTTGACAAAACAAAATATTACCAGTAATAAAAAAATGATGTCGGCATTAAATAACCCATTGAGGTTGATATGCCGTAAAACAACATTAACCAAACCATTTTCAAGAGAAGTCACTACTTGTTATTTGTGAAGTTTTCTTTGAACAGTCAGACTTTGGTTTACCTGGAAGGAAAGAATTCAGTTATTAATAAGAAGTGTTAAAATTAATACATGTAGGATTTCACAGGTCTAGCATCATTCTTTCATTATCAGTCTATGTATTTTTCAACCCACATTTGTGTGTATATATATATATATATATATATATATATATATATATATATATATATATATATATATATATATCGGGTGTAACAGCAAAATTGTCCAAAACGTGTAACAGCATGCGATAAGTGCCCATGCCACAAAATGGTTAATATCTAAAACACACCACTAAACTGAGTTTCATTTTTTCCAAGGTTTTCATATATGATGTTTAGTCATGTTGATACCATTTATCGTAAGAAACACTGAGAAACCATTTCAGTTATTCAGCTAGAAAGAGAACAAGTTAAAATCATTTTGTATCAGCCCCACTATTTCTTCCCAACTGACCAATGATGAGAGGAAAAAGATCATTCAGTCCTTCAGTAATGGTACCAACATTCATAATCTGGCTTCCATCTTCAAAGTCCATTCAAGAACCATCAAGAGAATGGTGAATAATTTTTAAAAAGAGAGAACAGTAGAGACAAAATTTAGACTAAGAGGTCAAAACAGGACTGGTATCATCAATTCAAGTTAGAGCTAAAATATCAATTAGAAATGATCCAACTCAATTCTTAATATGTTTGGCCCGTGAGAGAAGAGTTTCAGTTATGACAGTCCAAAGAGCAGTAAAAAAAAGACTTGGAATTGTTCGTGAAACGTGTGAGGTAACGTGTTACTGCAGGATAGAATGTTAGAAGGTTAGATAGGGCGAAGATCATTTTGAATAAGTTGGAAAATGATCCTGGAATAATATGTATATATATATTTGAATTTTCTTTCAGTATTTCATGAGCTTCCGATCCTTAGCTATTATTAACTAATGATGAACATGTCATTTTCATTGATGATCTATTTCATCACGATTCTTCTGTTAAGCTTGGAGAGTAATTATACATTCTTATAGCTCAAAGTAGAGTTCTGTACAGTTATAAAAAAAACCTTGGAGAATTACAATAAGATATATTTAATCATTTCCAAGATACAAAGGTTTAGAGCTGAATCTAAAAACTGGAGAATTTTGCTGTTACAAAATTTGGACAATTTTGCTGTTACACCCAGTATATATACATGTATGTGACGATGGGGGTGGGGAGGGGCTTTAAAACAGCATATTTCTATCTGCAATCTTTAAGGTGATTTTATACTTCTTTCCGCCATCTTTAAGGCGATTTTACACTTCTTTCCTCTATCTCTAAGGCGATTTTACACTTCTTTCCGCTACCTCTAAGGCGATTTAAATCACTATCTGCAAATTTTAAGACGACTTCATACTTCCAGCCACTTCAAAGAAAAAACTTTAGGAAGGAAATCTCCATTAATACTGGAAAGAGCAATAACAGCTATTGGACTTGAGAAACTTATTTTCCTGAAAAATTGCTTTAAGAGAAAGTTTTTATAAATTTCAACAAACTATAGTACTGGCTGCTCGGTCAATGAATGTCAAATGTTTCCTTGTAGGATAACGGCAAATACTATCTTTACATGTTACAAAAGAAGTCGATCACTCGTTGATCTGATATAGGATTTAAAGTCTCCCAAAACACATCTGATCTCCTTCAGGGCGGTAACATAGATGATCTAAGCGTTAGTTAAACACATGTTGCTTTCGTCTAGTGGTGAGTTCAGTCCCTGGATCAGGTAATGAAACAGTAAAACTAACAGGATCAAAGTAACACAATCAACAGACATCTCATATCAGCCCAAAATAATGCCGAATATTTCCTTATATGGAAGCGGCTAGTCTTCTTTAAGCCTCGTGGATTGGCATTACAGAATTTCAAAGAACTGTACCAAATAAAAGGAACCACATCAGTTGCAGACTTTTTACAACAGTAACAACTAAAATGGATAGTACATGTAACTCGAAGTGAAAATAATGGCATAATCAAGATGTTGACGTTCCAGACATCTTCAAACAAAAGGTTAGGAAGGAAACCCCATTAATACTGGAAAGAGCAATAACAGCTACTGGACTTGATAAACCTATTTTCCTGGAAAATTGTTTTATGAGAAAGATTTTGTAAATTTCAACCGAAAGCAGTACTGGCTGCTCGGTCGATGAATGCAAAATGTTTCCTTATAAGGAAACGGGCAACATTATCAATGCAATTACCATTCATATGTTAATAGAAATATTGGATTTGAAAACATTACATTAATTTTCGGATATCCCTTGTATATCTTGGTCACAGCCAATAATCGGTTGGTTGTTTTGTTTTATGGCATATCAAAACCTCAGTGGGTCATTTAATGCCAACAAAATCTTTGAAATAGATTCATAGCGATAGTTTGGTAAAAAAGATGTGTACATATATATTTGAACCATTTTTCAATTACTCATATTTTTGAGTAAAATCCAACTTTTTATTATAAAGTATGTCTGGTATTAAAACCTATTTTTACACAATTTTTGGGTGTTTACTATTTGCCCATAGCTGGGACCCTAACAGGTGCTACCATCCCGGGTCAGGGTGAACCTGGGAACAACAGCATTTAAGAGGTGGTTTTACGCTCCTCAATACCTCCTGATCAAAGGCCTTGCAGTTGGACGTGGTTTATCGTCTTACCCAGGACGCGTATGTAATTTATCGTCTTACCCAGGACGCGGATGTGGTTTATCGTCATACCAAGGAAAGGCCAATAATTGAGTGAAAAGGAATTGAGTAGAAAAGGATGTAAAGATGTGTCTTCTCAGTGGAAAATGTTCAACCTATACAGCGAGACTATTCAGGACACTTCCAGGATGTAACTTCGGTAGGCATAATCATAACAATACATGCAAATGACTCTGTTGATGGCAAAAGCACAAAAAGAAACTTAGAACGCCTACTAGACAAAGTACTGAAGGACAGAGAAATGAAACTTACTGGCAGTTGTAAGAAAAAAAAAATATGATTAACAGCAAAAGAAAATGCACAAGTTGCAAACTGCAGTTTGGAAATGTCAACATCAAACAAATATGGTGGTTTAAATATCTGGGGAGATTCGGATTTACAGAGTCGAATTGAAAATTCGACTCTGTAAATCCGAATTTGCACTGGATTAACAAACGGTACATTGCCAAAGCTCAATAAAGTACTAAGAAACAGGAAAATTTCGTTAGAAACAGAGGAAAAAAATACTAATTCTTCCAAGAAAATTAAGAATCGGCATTAAATGACCCATAAGGTGTTGATATATCGATAAACAAACAAACAAGGAAATAAGGTCGATAATCATTTGAAATCAACGACGATGTTCCTTCTCAGTATTCATTACAGATACGCTATTTTTCGACCTTCAAGTCATCATCATCATTATTATTATTATTTTTATTATTATTATTATTATTATTGTTATTTGTGTATGTTATGTTTCCTGTTTTGCATCCTGTAGAGCCGGGTCCAAACTAAGGTCCTTAGGCCCAATAGGAGAATTTTCATTTAATTGATAGCACTTTTCTTAGTATATGGGATGTTCCTAATAGAGCGATCTTCTGGGTAACTTGTCTATTGACGTTACCTGGGACACTGTTACTAAAATTTTCCATTCCTTTTCTCACTACTATTGGTACAGTCTCAGTCTTCATTCCCCACATCTTCATCTTGTTAATCTCGATCTCCAGGTCCTTGGATTTGGACAATTTCTCGATAGTATTTTTGGAGATTAAGCATACACTTCTTGAATTTCTTGTCTTTTATGATAATATCAAGTTTGGTGGCTTTCATTTCTCTGTCAGTTTTGAATTGGCATATCTCAGCGGATATTATTATTATTATTATTATTATTATTTTGATTTCCTTTGATATCTAGCGTTTACACATTTCTTTCCGGGTCCCGCCCAGGGACCTAAGTATCATGACACTTTCCACTGAAAAAAAAATTACATAGATAAAGCCCTTCTCCAACCTTTCCTAGGCCTCTACAACTACAACAGGGATTGTTGATGTTCCCATGTGCCACATTTCTGAGATTTTATTATTATTATTGTTATTATTTTTATTTTCTTTGATTTCTGGCGTTTACATTTTCTTTCCGGGTCCCGCCCAGGGACCTAAGTTTAGAAATGTCGTCATGACACTTTCCACTGACAAAAAAAAAAAAAAAATTACATAGATAAAGCCCTTCGTAAGGTGTGGGCTGTACTTGTCAGAACAATTTTTTGTATCTCCTTGAGGCATGGACTTCCAGGAATCCCTTCAATTAGTCTACTGCAATCTTTTCCAACCAGTCCTAGGGCTCCAAATACAACAGTGATTGTTGATGTTCCCATATGCCACATTTTCGAGATTTCTATTTCAAGGTCCTTGTACTTTGACAACTTTTTGAAAATCTTCAAGGATACATTGCAGTCAGCAGGGACTGCCATATCAATAAGGAGGCACCGTTTTTGTTTGTGGTCTTTAATAACAATATCTGGCCGGTTGGCCTTGATTGTTCTGTCAGTGTGTATTGTGTAATCCCATAGAATTGTAACAGGTCCTGTCTCCGTAACCGGGTCTGGGTGGTGTTCATACCAGTTTCTTTCAGTTTTCTTCCCGTAGAAGTTGCAGATTTTCCAGTGCAGATATTGGCCCACTCTGTCATGTCGGGTTTTATATTCAGTGGGTGACAACACCGTATAACCTGATACAAGATGATCAATCGTTTCTGGATATTTATCACTTATTATTATTATTATTATTATTATTATTATTATTTTCATTATTATTATTATTATTATTATTATTATTATTACTAAAATGTTTTTTTGGCTTGAATTTTGTTTTATAACCAAATGCTGGATCATAAGCAATTAAGCGAATTAAGGAAATGTGTTTTGCAAAAGTTAAGCAAAGCATTAAGTAACAGGAAAATTTCGTTAGAGACAAAGAAAGAATGCTGAACTGTTATGTCATACCAATCCTCTTGTATGGTAGTAAATGCTAGAAAATTTCCTCACAGATGAAGAGAAAACTGGAAGCAACAGAAATGTGGTTCTACCGAAGGATGATGAGAATTCCATAGACGGAATGCATAGCAACGAAGACGTCTTAAGAAAAATGGGAAAAAACGACACTTATATTCAGAATCAGAAAGAGACAACTGAAATTTCTGGAACATATAATGAGGAAAGAAGGCTTGTAAAAAATGATACTCGCAGCACATATCGAAGGCAGGAGGGAGAGAAGATGCAGCCTCTCTACCTGACGAGACAGTGTAAATATATGGCGGAACGGGCGTATTTATAAAACATTATTACGGACTACGAGGAAGAGCTTGTGGAGAGGTATGATCGACTAGAAAAAGAAAACTTTGACCTCTAATCGTATTTCTCGCCTAAAAAGGTTCGACTAAGATTGCTGAGACAGAAACATTGGCTAATTAACTTAGCCCCTGGGGACTGAAGGTGGCAGGAGTTACATTTGTCCATCACTCGTTTCCCTGGCAACCATCTCCAACAGTTTTTATTCACTCAATCAGAATACATTAATAGAACGCCCCTACCTACTTTCTCTGGGCCTCTGAAAATCTTTATTAACAGAAGAAAAAAATATTGAAAAGCGAACGTCTTTGAGACATTACCTCGTGTTGATATTTTCATGACAGGTTCGCTAGAACTGAGAAATTAATCTTAATATTGGATTTTGGTTTCTATCACATTTTTTTATTTTTAGAATTTTACCAGGAGAGTGGATAGAGAGTTGGGAAAAAGAGGGTAATTTAATCTCCTTCGTAACATTACAGTGTATTCAACTCCGGATATTTCGCTCTGAACGTGGACTCTACTTTCTTGCGATGATGTAGAGAGCTCTCTTCTCTCTGTGGTGTGTGCTTATATAACAACCTATAACTTGATTTTCTCCACGCGTGAAGATCCTAACTCGGTCCATCATGTAGTTACATGCCGGAGGATAGCCACTACATCAGGCAGCCAGGTGTTATATCTTTCAGGTCAACCTGCCGATGCATCTGGCTTCTCTGATGGACATTGTGTATTTTGGCATCATCTAAGGCGAGTGACAAACTACAAGAGGATTACTTCTTTGACGGATTGTCTTATAAAAATTGATTATTATGTGTTACTTAATGTATTATTACCTGTAATAGTATTATCTACTAAGCGTAAGTAAGTATGATGAAAAACTGATGAAGTGGGGTACTTGTTAAAATCGAACTCACTAAAAGAATAATTAAATAAAACATTCTGCTAACCATGTATCTGATTAAATTACTTATATCGAAGAGCCTCACAATGAAATCAATATGGCGACGTCTACATATTCCCGCGTTGCTACAGAGCAATATAACTCAGTTACCAGGGGAACCGAAAATGTTAATGGTGATATTAGCCGTTTCCTTATAAAGAAACATTCGGCATCCATTGAATGATCAGATAGTTCTATTTGAATTAAGCTTTTCTTTCCTTCCTGGCCATCGCATTCGGAACAAAGTGTAGTATCTGTTCTCATCTCTAATGGTAATGATAATGGTAAAAATTATCCGTTTCCTAATAAGGAAACATTCGGCATTTATTGACCGAGCATCTTGTACTACACCCGGTTGAAATTTATAAGAATCTTTCTTCTAAAACAATATTTGCATAAACAATTTCTTAAACTCATTAGCTGTTATCAATTTTCCCAGTAGCTGTTAGCACTTCCCTCAGTAAAGACATGAGTTTCCTTTCTAACCTTTTATTTGAAGTAGTGTGTAATGTCAACATCTTGATTGTCATTATTTTCTCTTCAAATCACATGCACTATCCATTTTAGTCGCTGCTTCTGGTCACTGGTTAATGTTTAGGTTCTAACAGTGTTGGGTAAAACACTAGTGCAACCTATTCTATTATTAGGCATCATTTGAAATATTCAGAATCTATTAATTCTACATTACCAAATGATAAAAAGCTAAAATCTGCTTAGCTGTATATGTTAACCATATCACTGCAAACAATATTAATATTGATCAAGTTGGGAGCAATGTGTAGTATCTATATTCCTCATCTCTAATAGTAATGGTAACATTAGCCATTTCTTTACAAAGATTCAGCATTCATTGACCAAGCATCCAGCGCTACTGAAGTTATGCTTTTCTTCACTCCTTGACCATCTGGCTGGGATCAAAGTGTAGTATCTATATCCCTCATCTTTAATAGTAATGGTAATATTAGCCATTTCCTTATAAGGAAACATTCAGCATTCGTTGATTAAATGTTGTCACAGATTGAAATTTATAAAAACTTTATATTAAAACAATAAGATCAATATTATTACTCTTTCAAGTATTGATAGGGGTTTCCTTCCTAACTTTTTTGTTTGAAGTAGCGTGGAACGTCAACATCTTGATTATGCCATTATATTTTCTTCAGGTTACATTTGCTATTCATTTTAGTTGTTACTGCTTTTGAAAGTCCTCAAATGACGCAGTTTCTGTTATTTCGGGCCAACGTTAAGAAAACCGGTAATTTTTATTATACAATATAATATGTATATTTCTTTTAATTTGCCGAAGAATACAATTACTTACCATTCACCTGAAACTTAAAATAACTGATGGTTTTCTGTGACACAATGAATCCTTACGTGATTGATTAGCACATCAACATAGTCAGGTGGACTGTAAAGGTACTCGCACATTTGACCGACGAACATTTAACCGAATGGACATTTATCGAAAATGTAGTGGCGTACTTACATGTGTCTGTCACACTCTTTATCGTAATGTGCTACATATATTTATATTTATTTACTGTATTAATTTATTATTTTTCGATTTTTTTGTGGGGGGGGTGACAGGCTTTATTTAAAATCTATTCTGTATATATTATATTTTACTTCAAATATTACTGTAAAATGGCAGTAAAAGCATGAGTAATACTATGGCTCCAAATCCATATGTTATGGCTCCAAATTCACGAGTAATAGTATAGCTCTAAATACATGAGTATGGTACAATTCCAAGCACATGAACTATAGTATGGTTTCAAATAACCGAATTAGGGTTTGGCTCCAAATTCAGAATTTATAGTAGGACTCCAAATACGTGAGCTCTTGTATGGCTCCAAATACATGAATTATGGCACGGCTCTAAATACATGATCTATGGCGAGGTTTCAAATTCATGTGCTATAATATGGCACCAAATACATGATCTATGATATGGCTCCAAAATTTATAATCTATAGGGTTTTTTAAGCTTTTCACTCCAAACAACTCGGGTGTGCCACTAGCACGCAAAGGGGTTACAGAAAGTGGGAGCAAGTGATAGACGAAAGGATGACGAGAAGGACAGGGAATACATCAAGGCATCTGGAGATGTCGATTGACGTTGCATTCGAATAGTAGGAGATTATAGCTATCAGGGAAGCAAGTAAGAGGAAGGGAGTTACACAGACGGGAAGTGCAATACATGAAGCTATTGGAGTAGAAGAGACGGCTGTGTTTAACCGTTTCGACAGTGAAAGAGGGGGACTGAGATGTCAACCTAGTAGCACGCTTAAATTCATGCAGTTTGGGAGTATGGTGCCTAATAGCTGAACTGTGGTTTGGCTCCAAATTCAAGACCTATGGTAGCTCCATCAGTTGTTATTTAATTAACTTCAAAGGAAATAAAATTTAAAAAAAAAAGTAAACTATTTCAATCGACAGGAAGCAACGACAATAAAGCAGTAAAATGAACATTTATAAAGATGTGTTTCCGCTGGTCGGAAATGTGTGTCAGTTGGTAAGAAAATGACGCATCAAGATGCATAGCTATTGAGATGTGTGTATGTTTTTTTTGCGTGTTGGAATGCGCAGTAGTGTATGTATGTGTTCATGCACGTTTTTAGCGTGAATGCGTGTATGAATTAATTGAGATAGTATGTGTTGTTTATGTGTACATACGTTTGTCTTAGTGTGTGCACATGTTTATATCTATATGGGCGCACGTTCGTATCTAATAAAACTGTGTCTGTAGCGAATTTCCAAGCGCAGCTGAGATGTGGCACAAGGCTGAAAGTTTGGGGCACCCAGTGAGGATCGAACTCACTACTCATTCGCAATTGCTCTAGCGAGACAAGCTTGCTAACCATTACACCGCCTCGGGGTTTCCATAAAACTGTGTCTGTATTGCCTATATGAAAGTGTGAGTGAGTGTGCCTATATCTATATCATGGTGTACATACCTTTACAGGAGTATGAGCGTTATACCGCAAGCAGGTTTGTGAATATCTACTGAGATATGCGGCGTGCGGGTGTGACGTAAGCGCGTCTTGCAAATGGGGTGACTTTATTCTTTAGATCCACATACGGACTATGAGTCAACACCAACACATGAGAAACACTGGACTTCTAAGCTTTTTAGAAGATGTTCCTGTCTTTGATTAGAGCCAAAATGTTAGGGTCGATCTTTCTTCATTGTGTGGATTTTTTTTTTTTTACTTTTTTTCTTTCTCTTATTTTTTTTTCATAAGGATGGGGATGGATCAATTTCTCCTCGACAAGCGGAAGTCTGAAACGCCTTTCCTCTGACAACAGGACAACGCGCAAATATATATATATATATATATATATATATATATATATATATATATATATATATATATATATATATATATATGTGTGTGTGTGTGTGTGTGTGTGTGTGTGTGTGTGTGTGTGTCTGTGAAGAATAAAGAATGCATTGAGAGATAGTCAGTGACTGACAGAAAAAAGATAAAAAAAGATATAACTGCCCATGTGTATACGTTTATATATACATATAAGTTCTTAGAGAACATTATATATATATATACATACATACATATATATATATATATATATTTTTTTTTTAAGACATTTTTTATGTTCATACGTTCTTTTTATAGATACAAATATTAAAGTAAATGCTCTGTTTATAATAAACTGTAATAATATTTACCGGCCTGAGTGTCCGAGAAATTTTCATAGAAAATATGCATCCTCCGACAGGAATCGAACCTGTATCCTGTATGGAACCGTCAAGTCGCATATTTTCTATGAAAATTTCTCGGACATTCAGGCCGGTAAATGTTATTAATACTGTTTATTATAAACAGACCATTTACTTAAATATTTTATTTATAAAAGAACGTATTAACATAAAAAAATGTCTTAAGAAAAAATTGTTGGATTTTGTCCATTTCATAATGTGTGATATATATATATATATATATAAGCAAGTGTAAATGGATATAAATCCGACAGAATGAAGAAAAAATTTGTGTTTTTTATGTCCATCATTCAACTGTATTGTATTTTAATGAATATTGTCTTGAAAAAGGTTTATTAAATCGAAACGTCAGACGCCGACATTTCATTCATTTTAAACAACATTTAAGGATTTTGTTTGTTTTTTCAAAATTTTTCTTCATATATATATATATATATATATATATATATATATAAAGTCACTATATAGTTACTTATAATAAAAAGCAAAGCATTGTAGCAGGTGTTATGCAGTTCGATAATTAATTTACTGTTGTCTACTATTGCATTTTATTGTTATTAACCAGAACTATTTTAATAAGAAATTTCTTGATTGTTGATTAATTGCTTTGTCTTAATTGTTAATGTAAGTAACTGTACAGTATATTTATAGCTACCTTTTATATATATATATATATATATATATATATATATATATATATATATATATATATATATATATTATGATACTCCTTATTTGAAGTAGACAGCCTATTTCTTTTTTTATTAAATAGGCTGTATTACTCTTTATTACTCTTTGAAGTAAACCAAATTTCAGTTAAAAAATAAATCCATGAATTCTTTAGAAATATATATATATATATAAATGTGTCTATATGTATGATAATAATATAATTTATGCATATATAGACATATTTATTGTTGCATATATATATATATATATATATATATATATATATATATATATATATATGCATGTATGTGTGTGTAAATGTTTAAAAATGCATATACATTCATATTTATTTCTATATAGAAAAGGATAGGTAGATATCGCTTTATATATATATATATATATATATATATATATATATATATATAAAAAGAGGGAGAGACAGAGAGAACGAGAGAGAAAGAGAAGTAGAAAGGATCATCTAAATATATTGATGTACAGTAACGGCCATAATACAAGGAACGGAAACCACAAAGACATAAATATGTGTATTACTTAAAAAGTAATGCATGATTAGCAATGAAATTTTTACCAAATAAAGATTAGGGTGTAATGCATAAATATTATACAAAGTTACAAAAATTTACATAATAGTTTTTTTTTAAATAAAAATTTAATTGGAACAAAGGAAATAAGCGACTGGACAAAAGTTAAGGAACGATGTTAATAATTTGCATAAACATTTTATTTACATTGTTAAAAAACTCGTTGGAGCTTTTCAACAATAAATAAAAGTTCATTTATCATTAGGACTTTATTTTTAAGCAATATGGCAAATTCTACACGCAAAACGCTCTCTTTTGAAGAAAAAAAACTAATTATCACTAACTATCAAGAAAAACGTCAATTTCAGAAATTCCTGATCTCAAAATGTCGTCCATCGTGTAATTAGCAGGTATAAAACCGATAAAACGTTAGATGCAAAACCAAAAACCGGCAGACCTCTAAATCATCGCAAAGAGAAAATCGAAGAATTCTTAGAATATCTACAAAAAAACTGTTTTGAAATTGCTACATCAATTGCGCGTAAATTTAATGAAGAGACAGATAATAAGATCTCAAGGAAAACGGTTGCTCGCAGGTTAAAAAATGCAGGATTGCATGCCCGTATTCCAGCTTCGAAGCCTCTCATTTCAAAGCGAAACCAAAGGGCACGCCTGGAGTATGCGAGAGAACATTTTTGGACTGAAGCACAATGGGATACAGTTCATTTCAGTGACGACTCCATGTTTACTATATTTGGTTTTGAGGACAAAACTTACGTACGCCGTAGAACAGGTGCAAGACTGTCTTCTCAATGTGTCAAGAAAACCGTTAAGTTTGGCGGCGGCAGTGTGATGGTGTGGGGAATGATTTAATCTGCAGGAGTTGGCCCTATCATCTGCGTACATGGCAATATCCATGCTGAGATTTACAAAAGGCTTCTTCAGCAGCATGTGGTACCAAGATTACACCATAATCTTTATGAATCTCCTATTTTTATGCAGGACAATGCACCTTGCCACAAGGCTCAGAAGGTTATGACTTTATTTGAAGAAAAAGGAATCGCCCTAATGAAGTGGCCAGCCCAGAGCCCCGACCTGAATCCAATAGAAAATGTTTGGAAGATAATTGGAAAAAAGGGCTTAGAAAAGAAACCCGAAAATCCAGGATCACCTATGGGAGTTATTGAAAGATGAATGGGAGGCAATTACTGCTGATTTTTGCAAGAAATTAATTAGATCATGTAGTCGACGATGCAGAGAAGTCATTGAAGATAAGGGGATGTTTGCCAATTATTAAATTTTGTTGATATTTTGTTCACGATCAAGATCGTTCCTTAACTTTTGTCCAGTAGTTTATTTCCTTTATTCCATTTAATCTTTATTTAAAAAAAAAAAAAAACTATTATGTAAATTTTTGTAACTTTGTATAATATTTATGCATTTCACCCTAATCTTTATTCGGTAAAAATTTCATTGCTAATCATGCATTACTTTTTAAGTAATACATATTTATGTCTTTTGTTGTTTCCGTTCCTAATATTATGGCCCCTACTGTATATGACAGATTTGATTGTATATATATATATATATATATATATATATATATATATATATATATATATATATATATGTGTGTGTGTATATATATATATATATATATATATATATATACACACACATATTCACGCTTGTGTGTATGTTACATACATACAGAGATAGGAACATTTCTATGTAGAAATAAAAAGAGACAAAACGAAAAACTATTCTTAGCCATTCCTATGTATGTATATATACAAATGTATGCCTTGAATATTCTAGATGCATATATACAATAATATATATATACAATATATATATATATATATATATATATATATATATATATATATATATATATATATATATATCCTTTCATAGGCATACAGTAATTACTTTAGCGGAAAGTTACCACGGTAAAGTCTTGTACTT
>CAHIKZ030000695.1:45000-147500 GCA_903632075.3 Acanthosepion pharaonis | reverse complement strand
AGTATCTCTATTAAGTATCAATATTAAGTATCACTATTAAGTATCAATATTAAGTATCTCTATTAAGTATCAATATTAAGTATCACTATTAAGTATCACTATTAAGTATCAATATTAAGTATCTCTATTAAATATCAATATTAAGTATCACTATTAAGTATCTCTATTAAGTATCACTATTAAGTATCACTATTAAGTATCAATATTAAGTATCACTATTAAGTATCAATATTAAGTATCTCTATTAAGTATCAATATTAAGTATCACTATTAAGTATCACTATTAAGTATCAATATTAAGTATCACTATTAAGTATCAATATTAAGTATCAATATTAAGTATCACTATTAAGTATCAATATTAAGTATCACTATTAAGTATCTCTATTAAGTATCAATATTAGGTATCAATATTAAGTATCAATATTAAGTTATTACTATTAAGTATCACTATTAAATTATCAATATTAAGTATCACTATTAAATTATCAATATTAAGTATCACTATTAAGTATCAATATTAAGTATCTCTATTAAGTATCAATATTAAGTATCACTATTAAGTATCACTATTAAGTATCACTATTAAGTATCACTATTAAGTATCACTATTAAGTATCAATATTAAGTATCACTATTCAGTATCAATATTAAGTATCTCTATTAAGTATCACTATTAAGTATCACTATTAAGTATCAATATTAAGTATCACTATTAAGTATCAATATTAAGTATCAATATTAATTATCACTATTAAGTATCTCTATTAAGTATCAATATTAAGTATCTCTATTAATTATCAATATTAAGTATCACTATTAAGTATCAATATTAAATATCACTATTAAGTATCAATATTAAGTATCACTATTAAGTATCAATATTAAGTATCAATATTAAGTATCACTATTAAGTATCAATATTAAGTATCTCTATTAAGTATCAATATTAAGTATCAATATTAAGTATCACTATTAAGTATGACTATTAATTATCAATATTAAGTATCACTATTAAGTATCAATATTAAGTATCAATATTAAGTATCAATATTAAGTATCACTATTAAATTATCACTATTAAGTATCAATATTAAGTATCTCTATTAAGTATCAATATTAAGTATCAATATTAAGTATCTATTTATTATCAATATTAAGTATCAATATTAAGTATCAATATTTAGTATCACTATTAAATCTCTATTAAGTATCAATATTAATATCAATATTAAGTATCAATATTAAGTATCTATTTATTATCAATATTAAGTATCAATATTAAGTATCAATATTTAGTATCACTATTAAGTATCACTATTAAGTATCAATATTAAGTATCACTATTAAGTTCATCAATATTAAGTATCTCTATTAAGTATCAATATTAAGTATCACTATTAAGTATCAATATTGAATCATATCAATATTAATTATCAATATTACGTATCACTATTAAGTATCAATATTAAGTATCACTATTAAGTATCAATATTAAAGTATCAATATTAATTATCAATATTAAGTATCACTATTAAGTATCACTATTAAGTATCACTATTAAGTATCAATATTAAATTATCAATATTAATTATCAATATTAAGTATCTCTATTAAGTATCACTATTAAGTATCACTATTAAGTATCAATATTAAGTATCACTATTAAGTATGACTATTAAGTATCACTATTAAGTATCAATATTAAGTATCTCTATTAAGTATCAATATTAAGTATCACTATTAAGTATCTCTATTAAGTATCACTATTAAGTATCAATATTAAGTATCAATATTAAATATCAATATTAATTATCAATATTAAGTATCACTATTAAGTATCAATATTAAGTATCTCTATTAATTATCAATATTAAGTATCACTATTAAGTATCAATATTAAGTATCACTATTAAGTATCAATATTAAGTATCAATATTAATTATCAATATTAAGTATCACTATTAAGTCAGTATATTAAGTATCACTATTAAGTATCACTATTAAGTATCAATATTAAGTATCATTATTATTAAGTATCACTATTACATCACAATTAAGTATCAATATTAAGTATCAATATTAAGTATCACTATTAAGTATCAATATTAAGTATCACTATTAAGTATCAATATTAAGTATCACTATTAAGTATCTCTATTAAGTATCAATATTAGTATCAATATTAAGTATCACTATTAAGTATCAATATTAAGTTATCACTATTAAGTATCTCTATTAAGTATCAATATTAAGTATCAATATTAAGTATCACTATTAAGTATCAATATTAAGTATCACCATTAAATTATCTCTATTAAGTATCAATATTAAGTATCAATATTAAGTATTACTATTAAATTATCAATATTAAGTATCAATATTAAGTATCTCTATTAAATTATCAATATTAAGTATCAATATTAAGTATCGTATCACTACTAAGTATCAATATTAAGTATCACTATTAAGTATATCTCTATTAAGTATCAATATTAAGTATCAATATTAAGTATCACTATTAAATTATCAATATTAAAAATTATCACTATTAAGTATCACTATTAATTATCAATATTAAATATCACTATTAAGTATCAATTATTAATTATCAATATTAAGTATCAATATTAAGTATCACTATTAAGATCAATATCTCTATTAAAGTATCAATATTAAGTATCAATATTAAGTATCAATATATTAAGTATCAATATTAAGTATCAATATTAATTATCAATATTAATCACTATTAAGTATCAATATTAAGTATCTCTATTAATTATCAATATTAAGTATCACTATTAAGTATCAATATTAAGTATCACTATTAAGTATCAATATTAAGTATCAATATTAATTATCAATATTAAGTATCACTATTAAGTATCAATATTAAGTATCACTATTAAGCATCACTATTAAGTATCATTATTAAGTATCACTATTAAGCATCAATATTAAGTATCACTATTAAGTATCAATATTAAGTATCACTATTAAGTATCAATATTAAGTATCACTATTAAGCATCTCTATTAAGTATCAATATTAAGTATCAATATTAAGTAACACTATTAAGCATCAATATTAAGTATCACTATTAAGTATCAATATTAAGTATCAATATTAAGTATCTCATTAAGTATCATTAAGTATCAATATTAAGTATCAATATTAAGTATCATCAATAATAAGTATCACTATTAAGTATCAATATTAAGTATCAATATTAAGTATCACTATTAAGTATCAATATTAAGTATCAATATTAAGTATCACTATTAAGTATCACTATTAAGTATCAATATTAAGTATCAATATTAAGTATCACTATTAAGTATCAATATTAAGTATCTCTATTAAGTATCAATATTAAGTATCAATATTAAGTATCACTATTAAGTATCAATATTAAGTATCAATATTAAGTATCACTATTAAGTATCTCTATTAAGTATCAATATTAAGTATCAATATTAAGTATCACTATTAAGTATCAATATTAAGTATCAATATTAAGTATCACTATTAAGTATCAATATTAAGTATCAATATTACATCACTATTAAGTATCTCTATTAAGTATCAATATTAAGTATCAATATTAAGTATCACTATTAAGTATCAATATTAAGTATCAATATTAAGTTATCATTAAGTATCAATATTAAGTATCAATATTAAGTATCAATATTAAGTATCACTATTAAGCATCACTATTAAGTATCTCTATTAAGCATCAATATTAAGTATCACTATTAAGTATCAATATTAAGCATCACTTAAGTATCTATATTAAGTATCACTATTAATTATCAATATTAAGTATCACTATTACATCAATATTAAGTATCACTATTAAGTATCAATATTAAGCATCACTATTAAGCATCAATATTAAGTATCACTATTAAGTATCACTATTAAGTATCAATATTAAGTATCATTATTAAGTATCACTATTAAATATCACTATTAAGTATCAATATTAAATTATCACTATTAAGTATCAATATTAAGTATCACTATTAAGTATCACTATTAAGTATCAATATTAAGTATCACTATTAAGTATCTCTATTAAGTATCAATATTAAGTATCAATATTAAGTATCACTATTAAGTATCAATATTAAGTATCAATATTAAGTATCACTATTAAGTATCAGTATTAAGTATCAATATTAAGTATCAATATCTACAACCAGAAGATCGATGACAAAATTACAACCCACGCTTTCAAGCTTTAATAATTTAAAATTCCAAAACTTCAAAGCAGAATTTTTTTTTTATAAAAACATTCTTTACATGCTCGATCGTAAGTGATTTGCACAATTTCTAGTGTTTTCCCGTTCTTACTCTATCATATTTCTGTTTTATTTCGTTTGAACCAGCTAGCTGCATATACTTATAAAAATAGTTCTTTGAATCCTAGAATATATACCTCTTGTAATGAGTTCACGTTTTATCATTTTAGTATTAAAAATTATCATTTATAAATTATCATTTTATAAATTATCATTTTATAAATTATCATTTTATAAATTATCATTAATCAATTATCATTTCAGTATCAATGCATGACCTTCACTAAAAGGATGAGCCCGAAATGTGATTTGCAGGTAAGGGACACTAAAATCAATCAGAAGCGGAATTTTAAATATCTAGAAAGTGTTTTGACGAAGGACAGTAAAGTAAGTGCGACGCTGAGATCCGAAGGACGCATTCCAAAAGCTAGGCGGAGCATCCCGAGACAGTAGGATTTCTTTGGTAACAAAGAAAAGAGTACTGAGCTGCTACGTCACATCTGTCCTCCTTTACGGCAGCGAATGTTGGTTATGAAGATGAGACTCGAGGCAACGGAGGTATGGTTCTACAGAAGGATGCTGGGGATATCAGACAGAGCTGTTGAGCAATGATGAAGTTTTGGGGAGAATACAAACAAGGAGGAAGCTTATACTTAACATCAGGAATCGGCAGGTGAAATTTCTGGGACACGTAATAAGAAAGGAGGGCTTGGAGAATCTGATACTCACAGGTCGAATAGAGGTAAAGAGTGACAAGGGAAAGCAACGATAACTTACCCGACGGGCTTATGCAAGTGGATGACAGGACGTGATCTGGGGGAAATGGCAGAGCGACGAAACCTTGAGAACTACAAGAGATAGGTGAGACACGGCATAAAAGAAGAAAAAGAAATTTACATTGGTAATTATAATTTGTTCAATTTATAATGAATTGGCGTGGTAGCGATTTTTAAGAGCTGAATTTATATTACTTAATATTTTTTATACCGTCCAATATTTTGTCAGTTCCTCTCTGCTAGTTTGTGGTGTGTGCCACGCACCCACGCCCGATATGGACCTTACATTCTCACCCTGTGGTGTGTGAGAGACTGCCACTCACCTTTTGTAAAAAAAAATATATGCTTTTTTGTTAATACCGTTTGGGATTATTGAAATTTCAAAAACGTGGGTTGCAAAGCAGTTCAAGTAGCATCTATATATTTTTAGTATACTGTCGGAATAGACATATTAATTAAGAACAGGCCATCAAATAAGATGAGTGTATCAGTGAGATGACCTAAGGTTAATCTCGGTTACTAAACTGAGTAGCACGTAATTCCATACCTGCATGCAGTTTGCAGGCGTGGATAAAATTTTTGATACAGGCGTTATATATATATATATATATATATATATATATATATATATATATATAGCTGCCACTCTGGAGATGAGATGCAGTCTCTCACATGTCCCGGGCGTGGTGCTAGGGAGAGGGTAGGGAATATAGTAAATAAAGCAGGTCAAATAATCTGGAATTTTGACCTAACACACCATCCAAGAATAGATCTAAGAAAAAAAAAACAACAAAAAAAAAAAAAAACCAAATGCATAAGGATCTGACCATGACCTCATTGATTCTCCACATCCTCATAATCATCACTTCCTGTCACTTCCGGTTTCATTCATATCACAACCACATTCATCATCACCATTTTAACAGTAACCCTCTACATGAAGTGGCTCTCGTGCCTTATATTTTTTTGAATTCTAATATAAAAAGAAATATTATCAAGCTTGGTTCTTGCCTATCATAACTGATGCAAGTGGAAAAGTCTTGAGCGTAAAGAAATTAGAAATTTCAGGAAGGGTTGAGATTGTGAAACCAATTCTGCGGTCTGCTAGGATCCAGTGAACAAGGCTTGAAATATGTGGAAACTTGCTGTCACTCTATCTACTGTGCCAACAGCCAGATAATAAAAATGCAATAAAAACACACCGCTGTTTCAAAAAAAAAAAAAAATCCCAGATCATCCTCCGCGACACATTTAGCTTGGGCAAACACACAGACGAGATGCTAATAAATACGACATTTGGCGTTTATCTTACATTCATCTGCTCCCGAAGATTACTGTTTACCAGGCACGTCATGTTGCGCATGCGTGTTTGCGCAAGAGGATGCATGAGGTTGGGGATATTAATATTGAGACGAATAATTCGCGTTTTGGAGTCGGTCACACAATTTCTATCTTGTGTCTCTCTAATTCTTATATTTTCTCACTCATTTCGCTGACTGTTTTCTTTTTCTTTTTTTTTTTTCGTTTATTTTTTTCCCCTGTGTCGTCTGCTCATTTCATATTTTTGTTTCGTTCGCAGTTGACGTTGGCTTGAACTTTGCTTCGTTTGACATGAATTTGTTTTTTTTTTTTCTTTTTTTATCCCACACTTTCTTTATATTTATATAAAAATTTCCCAGGACTATTTATACTATACTTTTTTCCTTTTCTACCTTCGTAAACTCAAATGCATGTTCTTTTTTATTCATTTTAGTCTGAGTTAACCAGTCTTTTTACCAAATATTTCTAATAATTTTATCATATTTCTCTCTTTTTATTATTCATCTAGTCATTTTCAACATTCATTTTTCAATCTCTAAATACATACCTAACTTTGACGTCACACACTACGAAAACGTTTATTGTTAACGTTATTTAATATGGACTCAAATATTTAAATAAATACTTTGTTTATAATAAACAGTATTAGCAACATTTACCAGTCTGAACGTTCAAGAAATTTTCATAAAAAATTTGCGTCCTCCACCAGGAATCGAACCCGTATCCAACACAGAACCGTCATATAGCCCGACGTGCTATACCAGTTTAGCTAAAAAGGAGAGTCTGGTTAGCACGGTCAATTTTACTGCTTTTAAACTACAATCTTCTATGATTTACTTCGAGCGATCATATCTGCTCGAAGCGTATTTAAAGGTAAACAAATGACGTCACACAAAACGAAACATAATGATTCTAAGTGTCTTTTTGTTTTTATTTCCCTTAAAATTTCTTCTCGCTGTTCACATACTCCGGCAATTGTATTCTCATTATTATTATTATTATTATTATTATTATTATTATTATTATTATTCAGGATCACGCTTCTTCACAATTTCCTTTTCTTTGTAGCTGTTAATACATTTTGTCTTGTTTTAAATCTCCCCTAAATCCTGTTCTGTGATCCATTTACTCAAGTTAATTGGTAGATTATGCATTGTTTTACTCTGTCCTCCTTGCCTTGAATCTGTCCTGTGAGTATCAAATTTTCCAAACCCTTTTTCCTTATTATGTGTCGTAGAAATTTCAACTTCCTCTTTCTGGTGATATGTAAACGTATCCCTTTTGTTTGCATTTTTATAAAACATCGTTGCTCAAATGTTCGGTCCATAGTATTCTCAGCATCCTTCTGTTGAGCTGTATTTGTTTTGCTTCAAGTCTTTTCTTCGTCTTTGAAGTGATTGCCCAGAATTTACTGCCATATAGGCGGACTTGTATTACATAACAGTTCAGCACTCTTTTCTAGGAATAGAAAAATATTTAAAAAATAAGTCCACTTTCCTCATTATGTTTCTATTTGATGTTACGTCATAGTGTTCTTTTTGTCTCCATTTTCTCTAAGACTTCGTCATTGCTCACATGTTCGATCCATGGTATTCTCGGCATCCTTCTGTAAAACAACATTTCTGTTGCTTCAAGCCTCTTCTTCATCTTCTGCCCAGAATTTGTTCTCGATTACCTGGCGCTAACGATATATATTTTTACAATGTGTTTTCTGTCTGTCTATCAAACTTTAACCATTTCTTACTTTCCTCTGTAACCAATGTAAGCCGAATACGAATTCACCCATTTTTAACGTGTTTTCTTTTTTTTTTTTACGTATTCCCATTCATGTTATCTGTTAGAAATTCTTTCATTTACCTTTCATCACCAACCATTTCATTTTTATTTTGTTTCGCACGTCTCAGCCAGGCCTTTTCTTCCCAGAAGAAACGGCGCCTTCGGTCTTTCTTCACCATCATTATATCTTGATTAGATAAGTTGGCCTGAAGAGATATTAAAAGCTATATAACACTGTTAATTCCAATCATTAATGGAAATTACTTGTCTCTTTTTCAATCGATTTAATTATTCACCTGTCTATTTTTTTTTTAGAAGGTAGGTGCGGTAGCGGGAACAGATGAAAGAGGCAGTGGATTTGGAGCATGAAAGAATCAAGCGAAGAAGGGAGAGTTTATATATTTCATTTTCATTTTTATTCGATGTTTCTTTCACAAATTCTATTTTTTCTTCTCATTTTTATTTTCGGAAAGAATAATTCTTTAATTTTCTCTTTTGAGTACTAGAAACAATTCTTCGCCTTTTCAACAATCTTTCTTGTTTTTCTTCCTTTTTTTAAAAAAGAAACTTTTCTTTTCTTCCATTCGTACATCTTTCCCAAATTCCTTTCCTTATGATCTTATTTCTTTCTTTTATCTCCTCTCTCCTTTTATCATTTCTTTCTTTCTTTCTTTCTTTCTTTCTTTTATCTCCTCTGTACTTTTATCATTTCTTTCTTTCATCTCCTCTCTCCTTTTATCATTCTTTCTTTCTTTCTTTCTTTCTTTTATCGCCTCTCTACTTTTATCATTTCTTTCTTTCTTTCTTTTATCTCCTCTCTCCTTTTATCATTTCTTTCTTTCTTTCTTTCTTTCTTTCTTTCTTTCTTTCTTTCTTTTTTTTTATCTCCTCTCTCCTTTTATCATTCTTTCTTTCTTTCTTTCTTTCTTTCTTTCTTTTTTCTTTCTTTTTATCGCCTCTCTACTTTTTATCATTTCTTTTTCTTTCTTTTCTTTCTTTTTTTATCTCCTCTCTCCTTTTATCATTTCTTTCTTTCTTTCTTTCTTTCTTTCTTTCTTTCTTTCTTTCTTTTATCTCCTCTCTCCTTTTATCATTCTTTCTTTCTTTCTTTCTTTCTTTTATCGCCTCTCTACTTTTATCATTTCTTTCTTTCTTTCTTTTATCTCCTCTCTCCTTTTATCATTTCTTTCTTTCTTTCTTTCTTACTTTCTTTCTTTCTTTCTTTCTTTCTTTCTTTCTTTCTTTCTTTTATCTCCTCTCTCCTTTTATCATCCTTTCTTTCTTTCTTTCTTTCTTTTATCTCCTCTCTACTTTTATCATTTCTTTCTTTCATCTCCTCTCTCCGTTTATCATTCTTTCTTTCTTTCTTTCTTTCTTTCTTTCTTTCTTTCTTTCTTTCTTTCTTTCTTTTATCTCCTCTCTACTTTTATCATTTCTTTCTTTCTTTCTTTCTTTCTTTCTTTCTTTCTTTCTTTTATATCCTCTATAATTTTATCTTTCTTTCTTTCTTACTTTCTTTCTTTCTTTCTTTCTTTCTTTCTTTTATCTCCTCTCTCCTTTTATCTTTCTTTCTTTCTTTCTTTTATATCCTCTCTCCTTTTATCATCCTTTCTTTCTTTCTTTCTTTCTTTCTTTCTTTCTTTCTTTCTTTCTTTCTTTCTTTCATCTCCTCTATACTTTTATCTTTCTTTCTTTCTTTCTTTTATCTCCTCTCTCCTTTTATCATCCTTTCTTTCTTTCTTTCTTTCTTTCTTTCTTTCTTTCTTTCATCTCCTCTATACTTTTATCTTTCTTTCTTTCTTTCCTTTTTCTTTTTTTTTTTTTTTTTCTTTCTTTTATCTCCTCTCTCCTTTTATCTTTCTTTCTTTCTTTTATCTCCTCTCTCCTTTTATCATCCTTTCTTTCTTTCTTTCTTTCTTTTATCTCCTCTCTCCTTTTAGCTTTCTTTCTTTTTTTTATCTCCTCTCTCCTTTTATCATCCTTTCTTTCTTTCTTTCTTTCTTTCTTTCTTTCTTTCTTACATATCACTTTCCTTCTTTACAACCTTCTTTCCTTATTGACTCACCTTTTTTTTTTACATTAAGCTTCATCCTGTATAAGGTTCGGGGGCCACTCGAGGTAGAGGATTGCGTTAAGGGAGAGTTTATATTGAAAGTAGCTGAAGATAACAGTTAATTCTTGACTTGAACTTGATGGACTACACAGGGAATGTGGATGGTTTGCTATTATGTAAGTGGTACGTCGGGTCCTAGCCGTAAAGTTAAGACCTGACGGCATCAAGGAATGTAGTTCGTCCGAGCACTTTTCATGGTAGTAGCGACAGAGCAGTAAGAGACTCGACACATCCCCGCCAATGAGAGAGAGAGAGAGAGAGAGTTTAGAAATTGGAAAATAATTCTACTCCAACAATTATTCGAAGACGCCTTTGACCCTCTATCAAGACCGAAAAATGAGGACTTGGCACCTCTTTAGTAACCTTCCTTCTGCTTTAATCTTTTCCTGTTCTACTCCTCCCTATTTTCCTGAAGCTTACGGCCATATCACGTTGAATCAACGATTCCCCATGAAGTTAAGCAACGTCAAGCCTGGTCAGTACCTAGATGCGTAAGCGCTTGGGAATTCCAGTTGCTGTAAGCGTGGTTGGTCGCATGGTGTAATGGATAACGGAATTGGAATTCGGCTCTCAGAGTTCCAATTCCAATCGGGTTCGTTTTATTCCATTACGCGTAAATACCATTGAGGAAAGTTTGACTCCAACTTTTCCCCACACTGCAGTTATAGGTTATTTAGTAGGACTTGCATCAGTAAATTATTATTATTTTTAAAAAAATCTCGCAGTCGAAAAATATTTTCTGGCATTAAATAATACACGAATGGTTAATAAACGATAAAAACAAATCAATCACTCAGTTCTCAGTTATTGGAGTTATTCTTGACTTTTCCTTTCCATTCTTAGTGATTTTTCCTTTTTTCTCGCCATTCATACTTTCCTTCTTTCCTTCCTTCCTTCCTTCCTTCCTTCCTGTTTAGCGTATTCTTCGATCCATTTTCTCAACCCGCTTTTCTTCCTTCCTTTCATACATTCTTCTGACGTACCATTCCTTCCTTCCTTCCGTCCTTCCTTCCTTCTTTCCTTCTACTCTTCCTTCCACTTTTAGCGTGTTCTTGTTTCCGTTTTCTCAACCCACATTCCTTCCTTTTTTTCATAAATTCTTTTCATCTATCCTTCCTTCCGTCCTTTCTTCTGTCCTTCCTTCTTTCCTTCCTTCCTTCTCATTTTAGTGTATTCTTCATTCCATTTTCGCAGCCCACTTTTCATTTTTTCTTTCATACATTATTTTCGCATACATTCCTTCCTTCCTTCCTTCCTTCCTTCCTTCCTTCCTTCCTTTCGTCTATCCCCTTTTAACGTATTATTAAATTCATTTTGCTCACCTCACCTTCCTTCCTCCCGTTCGTCCGTCCTTCCATCTGTCCGTCTTTTCTTCCTTCCTTACGTTCATCCTTCCTTCCTTCCTTACGTTCATCCTTCCTTTCTTCCTTCCTTCCTTCCTTCTGCTCGTCCGTCCTTCAATCCGTCCGTCTTTTCTTTCTTCCTTCCTTCCTTCCTTACGTTCATCCTTTCTTCATTCCTTCCGTCCATCCTTCCTCCCGTTCATCCTTCCTTCCTTCTGTTTGTCCGTCCTTACTTCCTTCCTTCCATTCTTCCGTTCTTCCTTCCTTCCACTTGTTCGTCCGTCCTTTCTTCTTTCCTTCCCCTTGTTCGTCCGTCCGTCCTTACTTCCTTCCTTCCTTCCATCCTTCTGTTCTTCCTTCCTTTCTCTTGTTCGTCCGTCCGTCCTTCCTTCCATCCTTCCGTCCTTCCTTCCTTCCTTCCATCCTTCTGTTCTTCATTCCTTCCCCTTGTTCGTCCGTCCGTCCATCCTTACTTCCTTCCTTCCTTCCTTCCTTCCATCCTTCTGTTCTTCCTTCCTTTCTCTTGTTCGTCCGTCCGTCCGTCCTTCCTTCCATCCTTCCGTCCTTCCTTCCTTCCTTCCATCCTTCTGTTCTTCCTTCCTTCCCCTTGTTCTTCCGTCCGTCCTTCCTTCCTTCCTTCCTTCCGTTCTTCCGTCTTACCATCCTTACTTCTATTCCATTTTAGCGCATTATTTTCACAATCCACTTTTGGAAATTTAGAAGCGTGTGTGTGTATTTATGTGTGAGGAGAGAGAGAGAGAGAGGGGGGGAGAGAGAGAGAAGAGTGTCTGTATGTCAGAGGAAAAATGCAAACCTAGGAATCAACACTGAATAGTTATTGCCAGTTTCACGTTTCAAGCTATGTCTTGAGATGTGAAACTGAAAATAAACATTCAGTGTTGATTCCTAAGTACACACGGTAAGTAATATAGTAAGTACTGTTTCTCATATTTTATCCATACATATGTGTGCGTGTGTGTGTGTTTGCGTGGATTGGTATCCCAAAACTACTTGGGTTCATAAATGTCAACTATAATTCTGCTAATTGCTGCGACCCTATACAGGTGCGGTTTCGGCCTGCAATAACCCTCCAAGTAAATTAGTACTGAAACTAAAAGAGGCCAATCATGTTATCAGCCTACCGTTCCATTCCGTCTCTGTGTATATATAGAAAGTGCGCTATTATAAACAAATTGTAATATAAAGATAAACAAAGAAATGTAACAGAAAATGAGTATATATATATATATATATATATATATATATATATATATATATATTTTTTTAATACAAACAGAGTCAACTTAGAAAAAATAAAAATAAGAAAGATTATTCACTAAAACTACCCTGAGCCTTGAAGACGTCTTTGATTGTCGGCGGAATTAAATGAATGTCCGGGTCATGTTGACCTCGTTCACAAGAAAGACCGTCAGTAGATACTTTGACGGCGCTAGCTGGGCTCGCCTCTAGACGACACTGAAGACATAGTAACACATGGTGTGAAATCAAGAGGCCTCGGTGGCTAGATATTGAGGGATATATGAACATGAAAATCCTTGACCATCCGCTTTTGCGTTATCTACGCCATGTTAGGTCGCCTTTTATTCCTGGTCTACGCAAAACACGTCTTCAGCTACCACTCTCTCTCTCTCTTTCTTTCTCTACGCACACACACACACACATATATATATATAGATATATGTAAGCAAATATATGGATATAGATCCGACAGTATGAAGAAAAATATACGGAAAAAACAAACAAAAATCTTAATATGTAATTATGCTGATATTATGTTAATATAAAGTCAACGTCGGACGTTTCGGTCTATTTTATATTATCATTAATACAGCATAATTATATATTAAGATTTTTGTTTGTTTTTTCTGTATATTTTTCTTCATATAGATATATATAGATATATATATATATATATGTACATTTCCTCACCGTGCTGACTGAAAACTGACCGTTGAATAATTTAAATATTTATATGGATTATATATAATTAGTTGTGCTACCGGTAAGGCAAAAATGTTTATTTATTATTAATATAAATTGTAGCTCTGCTATTATACATTAAGCACTATTTTATTAACATCATATATATATATATATATATATATATATATATATATATATATATATATATATATATACAGATAAGAGAAAGAACAAATGGAGTAAAAATCTACAGTTCGTAACATTTATTTTAAAAAGTGCTCAATACAAAGTAGAGCAAAATATTATTATTATTATTATTATTATTATATTTTTATTATAAGAGATTATAATAAAAACATTTTAAATCTCTACACGAAAGCTTTTATGTTTTAATATTATGATTATACTTCGGCATAGTGGCGACTACACCTGCTTCTCCCAGTAGGCTTTTCTGGTAAGGAGGATGGCTAGACACCAAGCAGGAACAGAACATGACTTGTCAAAGGGCGAATGAATCCTTTCATGGGATCAACAGTCACTGAGATGTAGAAATAACTGGATTTGTTGTCTCGGCGCGGAAAGCCCACTGGCAACATTGGACTCTATACTCTAAGTTATCCAACTAGAAGAAAAACATCTGCAGTTTGAAAACAATGTAAATTAGTTCTTTTTGGGTCCACACTGTTCTTATTAAGGTAATCAGGACTGGGCAAGTAACGTCTTTCTACCAAAATGTTGTACACAGGCTTTGCTTGATATCATAAAGCACAACTGAATCTTGCAATGACATCTTGACATCTTGCTACGGTTATACTTCATAACGAGATAGCAGCTATCATAATGTATGTGTTTTTGAGGTAATTACTCAGCTATATAATATTTCAAAAATGCAGCCTATCTCTGGCAATGGTACGTTTGTTCTCTTCAAATTACGTTCTACTTATGTAAGCGACCTTTGAAAACTAATGATCAAAATAATCTGCAAAGTATGTTTTTGTCATTTTTATAAGCTGTCTCACAATAAACAGGCTCAACAGGGGAGTGTCTACCCACGTTCTCGATATACCAAAAAAGGTTGGACAGATTTTCGTACAGACATCATATATATATATATATATATATATATATATATATTAAGAAATGGACAAGGTCCGACAATTTATTTATTAAAGACATATTTTTATGTTTAACGTTGTTATTTCATAGATACAAGTATTTAAGCAAATGCTCTGTTTATGATAAACAGTATTAAATAACATTTACCGGCCTGAATGTCCGAGAAATTTTCATAGAAAATATTCGTTCTTTGACAGGATTCGAACCTGCATCCTATACGGAACCGTCATATACGCTGACGTGCCTTACCGCTTAAGCTACAAAGAAGGCACGTCATCCAAGACAATTTCTTTCCTTCACCCTTTCTTTCGCCCTTTATATATCTTTCTTTCTTTCTTTCTTTCTTTCTTTCTTAATCGCCTCCTTTTTTCAACCTTTTTTCGATTTTTATATATTTTTTTAATCATTACATTTCTTACTTTTTCTTTGACTATTACGCCCTTTCGCTATACTTCTTTCTTTCTTTCTTTCTTTCTATACCTTTTCGTGATTTATATTTCCTTTTTCTTTCTTTCTCTCTCTCTCTCTTTCTTTCTTTTGCTCTTTACATTTTTTTCGTTCGTCCTTTTTTTCTTACGCCCTTTACATTTCTTTCTTTCTTTTGTCCTTCCTTTCATTCACCCTTTTTCTCTCTTTATATTTCTTTCTTTCACCATTAAGCCCTTTCGCGATATATATTTCCTTTTTCTTTCTTTCTCTCTGTCTTTCATTCTTTCTTTCTTTCTTACTTTCTTACTTCCTTTCTTTCCTTGTATTGCTCTTTACATTTCTTTCTTTCTTTCTTTCTTTCTTTCTTTCTTTCTTTGTATTGCTCTTTACATTTCTTTCTTTCTTTCTTTCTTTCTTTACCTCTACGCCCTTTCGTGACTTACATTTCCTTTTTCTTTCTTTCTCTCTGTCTGTCTTTATTTCTTTCGTTCTTTCTTTCACACTGTACATTTCTTTCTTTCTTTCTTTCTCTCTGTCTGTCTTTATTTCTTTCGTTCTTTCTTTCACACTGTACATTTCTTTCTTTCTTTCTTTCTTTCTTTCTTTCTTTCTTTCTTTCTTTTGCTCTTTACATTTATTCCTTTTGTGCTTTCTTTCATCTTTCTTTCTTTCTCTTTGTCTTTCTTTCTTTCTTTCTCCTTTTCGCCCTTTCATCCTTTAAATTTCATTTTTTTTAGTTTTACATTTCTTTCGTTCTTTCTTTCGTCCTTTCTTTCTTTTGCGTTTAACCTTTCTTTCTTTCTTCCTTTCTTTCTTTCTTTCTTTCTTACTTTCTTTCTTTCTTTCTTTCTTTCTTTCTTTCTTTCTCTCGCTCTTTGTCTTTCTTTCTTTCTTTCTTTGCTTAGTCTTCCCATCATCCTTTCATTATTATTCTTCCATTTCCTGCCTCCCCTACTACATCCCCGCTTCATCGTCTTCATTTCATTTCATTTTTTGTCGTTCATTCGCTACACTTTATTTGCAAAGACTGACAAGTTCTTTCACAAGGTTCCTGTCTGGCAGCACGCTCACCAAGATGGATCCAACCTGATATGGCAAGAAGGTTGATTTAACAAACACTCTCCCCAATGATTGGATGCTGACCTTACGGGTTCTACTCTGAAGTAAATCTGGGCGTCTGGACGGACAGAAGTACGATTCAGTGAATGAAGGTCTGGCTGGTGTATGCGATCGTCTTTAGACAGAAAGAAAAACAACGAATCGAGGAACAGGGTTGGTAATGGTTCTCATTGGTCAGAAGTACAAAGAACAAGTTGAAGAAATATGGCGGGAATCGATGAGTGATACATGGCGGCAACTTCGTAAAGAAAAAAAAACCCGCGAAAATCGAGCTGTGTGAAAGTAAATAGTTTGGGGCATTTATGCTTTTGGTTTCTCCAGGACAAAATGAAAAGAAAAGAAAAAGAAAGCAGTGGACCACTTGTGGGCAGAAGGATTTACTTCCCAGATCCTTGGAGAAACAGCTTCATAGGATCCTATTAATACCGTCAGTATCTCTTAATTTCCTGTCTTTGATGTATTCAATAGAAAACTGTCTTTACACATTTTCTCTATCATACCGATCGTAGAATATGTACCCAGCCACGTTCTGTCACGATTTCTTTTAATAAATTACATTGCTGTCTGATAGTTCCATTTCGCGAAAATAATCTTTAAAAAGGCATGAATCGAATACTCCCTATATTCTTGCTAATAAGCTTCACATAGTCTTGTTAAAGGTGCAGTAAGCTATCTTCCCCTGATTAATACTTTAATTAAACAATATGGGGAATATTATGTGCTTTCAGCTTGGATGTGCGGGTGGTGTAATGGATAATGGCTTTGAATTATTAATCAGAAAGCCGAGTTTCAATTCCAGCTTTGTTCGTATATTTACTTACGGGCAAATAACCTTGGGAAAGATATGAATCCATCTCTTCTGCTCCCAGCTATGGGTTAATTAGTAAGACTTGTATCACTAAAACATTATTATTTTTAAAAAAGATTTTAAAATTCTGGCTTTAAATAACCTGTAAAGGGTTGATAAACCGTAGAAAACGAACCGATGAATCAATTAGACAATAAAAATTAATATATTTAGCAGAAAACGTTACAGAAATAACGCTGAAGAAAACTGTCCAATTTGTTGAATAATTCCTTCAAGTGGGTTGAATAATAGTTATAATAATATATAAAAAAAAACATGTAAGAAACTTTATTCAGTAATAAAGGAATCCAACAAGTTCAAAATGGAGTTTCAAATGGGTAAATAAATTCATTAAAAGTATAATACATCGAATGAAGCTGCAAAATACTTAAAAAAGAAAGCAAAAGCAAATGCATCAGACCGGATACAGAAACGATGGCAAGATAAACCGCTTTATGGCCAATACTCTGTCAGTACCAAACAAGCTGATGTAGACAAACCCAGTACTTATCTTCTTAGCTACGTAGTGTAGGGTTAAAAGCTGAAACCGAAGGTTTTCTTCTTGCAGCACAGGACCAATGCTTGCTAACTTGAAATTATCAAGCACACATAGTGAAAAATTGTGTTAGCCCAAAATGCAGATTCTGTGATAAATATCCAGAAACAATTGACCATCTTGTATTAGGTTGTCCGGTATTGGCATCCACTAAATATAAAACCTGGCATGACAGAGTGGGCCAATATCCGAACTGGAAAATCTGCAACTTTTACGAAAATGAAACTGCAAAAAATTTGCATAAACACCACCCAGACCTGTTACAATTTTATGGACTTTAAAATCCACACAAAAAGATCAATCAAATCTAATCGCTCAGACATCTTGATTAGAGGCCACAAAAACAAAACGCGCCCCCCTTATTCACATGGCAGCCCTTGCAGACTGAATTGTATCTTTGAAGATCTTAAAAAAAAAACTATCCAAATACAAGGAACTTGATTTCGAAATCTCAAAAATGTAGCACATGAAGACATCAAAAATTTCTATTGTAGTTGGAGCCCTCCGATTGGTTGGAAAAGATTCCAACAGAAACATTGAAGGGATCCTAGGTAGCCTATGTCTTAATGAAATACAAAAAAAAATGTTGTTGTTACGAATCCAGCCCACACCTTACGAAGAGCTTTATCTATGTAAAATATGTGCGATTTTTTTTTGTAAAAATTGCTCTGTGAAAGATGTCATGATGCCATTTCTGTTCGTATGTCTCTGGCCGGACTCAGAAAAAAATGGGTATACACCAGAAATCAATGGAAATAATAATAATAATAATAATAATAATAACGGAGATAGGACCTGTTACAATTCTATGGGACTACACAATACACATTGACAGAACAATCAAAGCCAACCGCCCAGACATTGTTATTAAAGACCACAAACAAAAATGTGCCTCCTTATTGATATGGCAGTCCCTGCCGACTGCAATGTATCTTTGAAGATATTCAAAAAGGTGTCAAAATACAAGGACCTAGAAATAGAAATCTCGAAAATGTGGCACATGGAAACATCAACAATCCCTGTTGTATTTGAACCCCTATGACTGGTTGGAAAAGATTGCAGTAGACTAATTGAAGGGATTCCTGGAAGTCCATGCATCAAGGAGATACAAAAAATCGTTCTGACAAGTACAGTCCACACTTTACGAAGGGCTTTATCTATGTAATATTTTTTTTTGTCAGTGGAAAGTGTCATGATGCCATTTCTAACCTTAGGTCGCTAAGCGGGACCTGGAAAGAAATGTGTAAACGCCAGAAATCAAAGGAAATAAAAAAAAAATAATAATTAATAATAATAATTAATAATAATAATTAATAAGTGTTATGGGGTCCACCCCTTTCTCATACAAGTGGACTCGACCAGTGTGTACTTGAACTGCTGCCGTTTAATACCCAGAGTCAGTCAGAGTAGAGATTGAGAGCAGTGATTGTGATTGAATTGGATGTAGAGTAATAGTGTGAGGTAACCGCTTGTAGAAGTCACAGCTGATAGCACGTAGACTCTAAGGAAGTCCTACTTCGAGACTGGATTTACCAGACTGTACACACACACACACACACACACATACACACACACACACACACACACACACACACATATATATATATATATATATATATATATATATAATAATTATTATTGCTACTAACCGCATTTCTGGATCTACTAACCGTATTACCAATTGTATTATTGCGTCAATACATTTATTTGCTATATTTCATTCCTGCATTTGTCATTCATTGGAGACCTGATTTCATCTCGGAATCCACAACAATAAGTAATAATAATAATAATTAATAATAATAAATAATAAAAATGAATAATAATAATAAATAACAATAATAATAAATAATAATAATAATAATTAATAATAATTAATAATAATAATAATAATAATAACAATTAATAATAATAATAATTATTAATAATAATAATAAATAATAATAATAATAATAATTAATAATAATAATAATAATAATACCTGGATCCTACACTAGGCATGCCCTAAATCTAATATCTCAATGGTGAGAAATTGGCATGCAGTGTTTAATACCTCCAAAAACAACTTATTTCTTTTTCTCCAGTCATAATGGACTGTTGTACAGTTAATGAGGATCCTTACCTTAAATTTTCAGTTGGGCCAAAAAATCACTCTAGACCTCAATTGGACCTCTCATATATAGGATTCAAAGATGCTGGCAAAGTTGTTGGTTCCTTGTGCCGCCTCACAAAGGTACCCAACACTTACTATACGGTGCAATATTGTTACTAAAGTCCGATTGGACTAAAAATGGAGCATTGCTATCATATCTTGGCTGGAGTTGCCAAGTTCCCACTTTCCAGACATAACAAAGTTCAGAAGCTTTTTTTTGCGATCTCGTGGGTGGTGAATTATCTTCAAAACATACCTTGCCCTTTCCCATAGACGAAAGGTCGCAAGCCGTTTATTACACTATCGCTATTTCCATGGCAAGTGTTTAGATGGGCTACATTCCTTTGCTTCACCGACATTTACAGCTAAAACCGGTCATGCTACGTACATAAGGTTGAATCATCCGTATTACCTTCGTATTCGATTGGTAAGGAAGAAGACAGAATCGCTACATTCGGGAACAGACTCCCGAGAGGATGCTCTCCCGACTTTTACAATTTTAACCTCTTCAAGTATACAGTCAACCGTTATCTATCCTACATATCCTCAATCCTGTCTTTTCCTTCATATGTCCATACAAGAAGTTTCCACCTTCATTGGATCTTGGGTGAACGCTTAATAAACAAAATGTCATATATGTTCCGCAGCTTTTTTTTCAATTCTATGTTGAATCTTGTATTCAGACTATTATCCTTATTATTTGTATCATAACCATTTAGCTGACGTTTTCTTTGGCATTCTTCAAGTGTATGGAACATGAACTGGACTTTATATGTCATTATACACATTATTATGACCAGTATCTTTATATGGGTAAGGCCGAAGAATATAAGTGTCGTTGTTTTGTGATAAAAGTAAAAAAGAAATATACTGCATAAAAAGATGTATTGAGTGGCGTCAAAAATCCACTAAGCATAACATTCACCCAAGATGGGCCTAGAACAAATTGTTATAATATAAAACAATAACGAGAAGGATACTGTTTTGATAAAGTGTAAATGCGATGTCTTAATACCACTGGTTGTAACAGACACTTGAATAATGCGTAGATTATCATCTAAAGACCAAAGAATGCAACACAGACCTGAGGAAGGCTCTAGAACGTATCAGCCAAAATGCTGTGTTAAAAAGCAATAAAAAGAAAGATACTGTTTTGATAATGTGTAAATTCGGCGTATAAATACGAGTGGATTCAACAGACACTTGGGAAAAAAGATAAGAAAAAGAACTCAACCAAAAAGTTATAAGAAAAACAATGAAAATGAAGATACTGTCTAAATAATATATCGAGTGTCACTTAAAAACAACTGCATTCAACACTCTCATAAGAAATGACGATAAATATATCGCATGAAATTATATATTTAAAAGAAGAGCCCGGGAAAATATTTAGAACGAAGAAAATTTCACTTCTCTCTCTCTCTCTCTCTCTCTCTCTCTCTCTCTGTGATTTCATTTTTCTTTGTAATCAATAAACATCGAAAATCGACGATCAACACATTTGATCAACACATTTGATCAACACATTTGATCAGACTGATTCGCGGTATATTTTGACTTAGAAGAAGTTTCTCCAATCAAATTTTCTTGACGATGAATCAATTTCGATATTGCTTTTTAGGCGAGGAAATTCAGAAAAAGCCGTTCAATATCGATAAAGATAAATTCTATTTGCTAAGTGTCTGCATGTGGAATTACATTAGTCATCAATCTGTTTACGTTATGCTGTCATTGTCAAACAATACAATCCATTCAGAACGCCAAGCATGGAACAATGGTTAGCGATTCAGTCTCGCACACCCCGAGAAAGTTCAGTGATATCGCTAATCCACGCCAACACATTTGATAAAATATAAGGCCGGATTCTCACCGTCCAAAATGGCGAAAAAAATACCCCCAGGGAAATTATATGCGAAATTGAGATATCAGATCATTCAATGCTTACGTAGACGACGTTTAAAAAAAATGTACCTTACTCATCTTTAAGCTCATCTCCAAGCAGAACCTTGAATTGTCACCTATTGCGATGTTCTTTCAGGGAGGTTCTGTGCTTTTAATACCTATTGTTGCTCGACCCAATCCCTGATCGAAACTTGTGCAAAAGGATTCATCTCTAAAGATATTAGGAAAATGGACAGTTCTCTGTACCGCTCCAGTAAGCACCTGATTCCTCCCTGCCATCCACTACAAGAGCAAGATCAGGTTTAATATGAAGTACTGCTGCCATATGTTGGCAGTATTTACCTAGTCTTCAATTTCCAGCTTCAATAGAGCCCAAAAGCATCTCCGCTTCCTTGTGGGTGATGAATTATTTTCCAACCTACCAGTCACTTCTTTCATACAGACGAAATATCTCTCACTGCTCTATTGCTAATTGCAAGGAAAGTGTTCAGATAAACTAAATTCTTTAGTTCCACCCATTTTAGCCTTCACTGTTAAGACTAGAGATGCCATATATATATATATATATATATATATATATATATATATATATATAAAAAATTGGTTAATGGTACTTACCCCCCACTATTAAGTACTGTAATAAAAATAAATTTAAAATCACTCCTATCTCTCCCTTACCTCTCTGATTTCGACCATATCTGTCACACTCTCTCTCCCCACTCTCTATATCTATATGAACTTAAAACTATGTATCATTTTTTATATAAATTTAAATTCACTTTTTCATCCTTGGAAGTGTGATCTGATCAGCTAGAGAAAAAAAATCCCTGGGGAAATAAATTATAACCAATGGACCCTGTTTTCATCGAATTAATCGCTCTGATTTAACAATGAGCTCCCTGGATATATATATATATATATATATATATATATATATATATATATATATATATATAGTGTGTGTGAACCAAAAGTCACTTAACTAATTGATGCTATTCACAGTGTCCTGACTCTAGGGTTTCATTTACATGCCCTCCAGTTATCTCACCGCCCACTCGTCGGAATATATATATACAGTGGAACTTCGGTTGACGAATTCCTGAAGGCCGTTCGTAACCCGAAATATTCGTAAACCGAAACTATTTTTCCAGTAGGAATCAATGTAGAGAAAAAAAAGTGACAGTACAATAAAATTGGAAAAGAAAAGCACGCCACAACACGCGAATGTATACAACACGGCGGTCGATAGAGAAATTATTCTGTTCGAGTCAACTCGGTTCGGCAATGCTGTTCGAGAACCGAAATTTTGTTCGATAACCGAAGCATTTTCATCTTGAATTTTCTGTTCGAAAACCGATTTGACATGTGATGCGTTTAAGAACCGAGGTTGCATATATATATATATATATATATATATATATATATATATATATATATAGGATTGGTGTATACGGAATAAATTCCAATAACCAACAATTACTATTCTTAAAAGAGTGCTCAATACAGAGTAGAGCATATATAATTGTTTATTCGAAAATTATAATATAAACATGTTGTAAAATCACTACAAAAATACCCATTTTGTTTCAACACTTCTTGTGTTTTATCAAGTGATGCTGTTGAATGTAGACCCTTTATTCTAGATCCAACACAATCATTTGATAAGACACCAGAAGTGTTGAAACAAAATGGCTATTTTTGTAGTGATTTATAACATGCTTATGTTATAATTTTCGAATAAATAATTATATACACACACACACACACACACACATATATATATATATATATATATATAATAAAATCAATTTATGACACGTTTAGTCTACACGAAAAAGCCTACCACCCGCGAAAGAAGTTATCAATATTTTGAATAGGAATAGATATTAGAAATTGAAACTCAGAGGATCTATTACTTATATAAATATGAGTATATCATGAAAACTTTACAATCATGGGTTGATTAATATTAATTACATTGCAAAAATATTGATTTTGTATTAATGTAAATGTTAGGTGATCAATAAACATCTACATTTCGATAAGAGTTCGAGCACATGTTAAAGTCAAGAGTTCAAATGCTGATTCTCAAGGTTTCCCCTGCCTGGACAATTAACTCAACCCAATCTGCTTACTTGCATTTCCTCTCATTCGTTCACGTAGTTGCATACATTCAAACAATGCCAGCGGCCGCAGTTCGCACCCAGGCTAAAGCATTAATTTAGAATGGCGATTTTTAAAGCCGGAAGATCCTTAGCATGTATACATAGTGGTACACAACAGCTGCTTTGTTTTTCCTTCTGGTAATTAAATTTATATTAGCTGGAAAAAATTTCACGATTTTTATATTTCAATATTTTAATGAATCTAAATGAATGACTGAATAATTTAATGGCGGCTTCTACAAGAAATAAAATATCCGCAGAAAATTTCCTATGGCGTCGTAAAATATTTGAGCTTGACAACTTTAACAAAATATTGCAATAACAACCATAAACATGAATGCTAGTCGTTATGTTAAGAAGTAAGGGGGTACAAATGAAAAGATTTGAAATTGAAAACTTTTCCACTTCACTGCAACAGCCATTAAACACTTCTTTCTTCCCTTCTTTCTTCCCTTCTTTCTTCCCTTCTTTCTTCCCTTCTTTCTTTCTTTCCTTCTTGCTTTCTTTCTTTCTTTTCACTGAAACCAAGTAGCATTTTTTATATGTGTTTTGTTTTTCCACGCCATCAAAACGGAATAGTCCATTATTTTTTAAGCATTGGCGGGAGGCGTTAAACAATTCTATTTCCCTTTCTTTCCTTATTTGACTCATTTTCTCCCTGCAGCCAAGCAGTGTTTTTCCCACTCTTTTCACGAGATCCAAACGGAATAATCCGTTATTTATGAGCTACTGGCAGGGCGTAACGGTCGTGCGAAGTAACGAATTAGTGAAGCATGAACAATTATAATATTATATTTCAGAAATGCTCACTGTGTCCAGGTAAAAGTCATGATTTTGAATGACGTGTTTTCCCTTCCCATCCGGGCTTTTACGGCAAAACGGAATATTTTGACTCATCTGGATCTATCTGTCTATATATCTTTTATTTCCGTCAGTCTTTTAAATTGCTTCGATCCTCACCGAATGTTTTCCTCTTGTGTTCTTGTACCAGGATTAAGCCCTGAATAGTAAATAATGGCATCGTTGATGAAGGTATGGTGAAATGTAAAATGGCATAATAAGAAAACAGAATTAGCGAATCGAGATTTCACGATTACCTTTGGCTAAGCCATGACGCCAAATCCCACAATGATCTCTCTTGTTTACCGCCATCTTTAGAATTTCTTATCATGGGCACGATGCTCTGAGATGAGCGAGTACATCTCATAAAAAACACCCTTCCTGATTTGGCTGCGATATTATCGTTAAGCTTGACAGATTGAGTTTAATGGATGACAGAAGTTATTTTTCAAACTGAATTCTGTGTGTACATCACATTTAAATTTATATTGAGCGCTGAGTTTGTAAGAATTTTCTCCTTCTATGTTTCATGTCCTTTCAGGACGTGGGCGATCATGGTTTCTCCATAACTTCCTCTTCTTTGTTGCTCCTAGCAATATGTGTCTTTTTTGCTATCTCCGCATAACCCTGTTCTGTCAACCATTTACCCAAGTTGGTTTGGGCATCTCGGCGTTGTGTAATGATTAGCAAGATTGTCTTGCTAGATCAATTACTACTGAAAAGTTTATTCGATCCACACTGGGTGCTCCACACTCTCGGCCTTGTTCCACATCTAACCTATGCTAAGAAAATCATTTTGGGTACCTTGGCATGTTTTAATGGTTAGCAAGATTGTCTTGCTAGATCAATTACTACTGAAAAGTTTGTTCGATCCACACTGGGTGCTCCACACTCTCGGCCTTGTGCCACATCTAACCTATGCTAAGAAAATCCTTTTGGGCACCTTGGCATGTTTTAATGGTTAGGAAGCCAAGAAATTGTTTTAAGAGAAAGAGTTTATAAACTTCAGCCAACATCAGCACTGGCTCGTCGGTCAGAATTTTTACAACAGCAACAACTAAAATGGGCGGGAATGGCACATGTAGAAGAGAAAATAATGACACAATCAAGATGGCGCCAGACACTACTTCAAACAAAATGTTACAAAGGAATCCCCGTCAATAGGGGAAAGGCGATAACAGCAAATGAATTTGAACAAACTATTTTCCTGAAAAATTGATTTAAGATAATTTTATAAATTTCAAGCTACAATAGCACTAGATGTTGTGTCAATGAATGCCAAATGTTTCCTTATATGGAAACGGCTAATATTATCATTATACTTGCCTTTGCTACCTCCAGATTTAAACCACGTTGAGCATGTATGGGAGATGTTGCAGAGCGCACTAAATTCCTTGCAGAGGTATCCAAGAACATGCCTGGATTGATATACCTATACAGCATCTGGCTTTAGGTTACGTCACATAACCTTCGTTATTTAAGTGAATGAATGAGGTACACGTTATTAGGAAGCTGTTGCACAAAACTGCAAGTGGTAAAAAACTGGAACATTAACCTAAGAACTCATCTCCTATTCTAGCCTCGACAAGTCGAGATTTTCATTTGGAATTCATGCGTGACGCCAAACCCATTCAGAAATATATAAATTATCAACTGTTTACATTCGCTAAGATCGTTGATTAAAAATGCTCTCCAACGAATGAAGCCTGTAGGTCTTAGCGAGGAGCATCCTTCTTCTAATCCTGTAAACTGGCGTTACAGAATCACAAAGAAAGAACGGTACTAAAAAAAAACACATACGACATCACTTATGGATTTTCAACAATGGCGTCAGCTAAAATGGATATCACATGCATAGAGATAATAATGGCACAATGAAGATGTTGACGTTAGACACAACTTCAAACAAACGGTTAGGAATGAAACCCCAATCAATACTGGAAAGAGCGATAACAGTTAATGGACTTCAGAAATATATTCACCTTAAAAGGGTTTTTTTAATAGTTTATAAATTTCAACCGACAATAGGACTGCCTACCTGATCACTGAACGCCGAATGTTTCCTTATAAGGAAACAGTTAATGTTTCCTTATTAGGAAACAGTTAATATAACTATTACCATTAGGAGAAGAGATACTATACTTTGATCCCCGTACGAAGACCAGTCACTGAAGAAAAGCGTAACTCGGTTAGCACTGGTTGATCGGACAATAAATGTCGAATGGTTTATTATAAGGAAAAGTCAAATATTGCCAGTATCATTAGAGATGACAACAGATAGTACACTTTAATCCCAGTACGAATGTCAGACAGTGAAGAAAAGTTCCTTATATATATATGTATGTATGTATTTCTCTTTCCTTTTCTGAGTAATGTTAGAATTAGTCATCTATATAAATATATATAAAATCTATATTTGTGTTGAATTTATTTTTCTTTTAAATCCTTTCACCTCAAGCAAGGCGGGTAACGCCACTAGTACACATATGATTACAGGGAGTGAAAGAGTGAAACATAAGATTTCAGGGACTGAGTTTTGGGGAGATTGAGGAAAAGACAAAAAATGAATGGGATTCACGAAGATAGAAGATGACGATTGACATCGCCTTTAAATTTTTGAAGTAAGTGGAAGTGAGTTCTACAAGCGGGACGTGTGAGAAAAAAACTGTTGGATTAGAAGTTGTGACTGCATTTAGCTATTTCAACAGTAAAAGGGTGGGACCTAATTGCCAATCTAGTAGAACGCTTTAATTTATTTTGTCGGGGCAACAGGAAAAAACATCTCGTCGTCGGAGTTGCCATGGAAATATTTATAAGAAAGACAGAGGGAAGCCACGTCACATCGGTGAGAAAGTGACTGAAGTCGAGATGCCAGATCAGGATGGATTACATTGTAGGTACTTCTTTGGATTTTGTTAAGAATCTTGAGATGAATAACAGGAGCACCAAATCAAATATAGCAACACGATTCAATGCACGGCTGAATGGTAGATTTGTCAATGTGCAAAAGTTTGAGTCTGTTCAAATTTCCTACCGAATCTTTTTTTTCTTTAACTCTGCATTAGCCACATGGTGTGTTTTGTTATTCCAAATTTATTTTTAAGGTACACGTAATTTCTAGTTGCCAACGTTACCGCAGACGGTGTATAGCACCCGGTGTGAAGCAGTTTCAGCTAAGTTATCGTAGGCAACAGACGTCGCTTTGTCTTTTTCGGGATGTCCTGTCAACCCACCTGAATAACGAAGGTGAGTTTTCAGAAGTTGCACAAATTCCGAGAATATAGCAATTGTGAACCATAGTGAAAGTTAATGGCTATACAATGAACACACCTTGATTTTTCTTCCCATTTCAATCCATGGAAATATATTGTGGCTATTTCTGATGAAAAAAAAAACTTTTCTTCTCTTATTGCATTGGTCTGTTTCACCTATAATTTACAACCTAGGTTTATGAGACAAATTTATTATAATTTTCAGTTCAGTGAATAATTACACCCTTGTGTAAATTAATTGAAACAAAATTAATAATTCCGTAATTATCTAATATTTTTCATATTTTTCCAATGAAAGATGACCTAGTGCACTTGTTAGTACTTCGTATGTTCATTCCACGAAGTCGTTTCTTGCAGATTAACCACAGATTCTTGTTTGGATTTAAATCAGGAGACTTTCTGGGCCAGTCTATAGTACTTTGATTTGCTCACGGGTAAGGCTTGTCAGTGTGTTCGGGCAGCGTTACTAATTTTCGTACTCTTCTTTGAAGTAACGTCCATTGCAAACAATGGCTATAGGACAACTAATCGACAATCGAGACAATAGTGTCTGGGTATGATAAAAATCTGATTCAATCATTGAGACGCAATATTTTTCAAGGTCAAACATCACACACCCTGAAAATGGATCCATATTACTGCACACCACTGAAAATGACCTAATCTGGGAAAAAATAGTAATCGATTACATCCTGTCACGTAAGTGGGCCTAAAACTGACTGTATAGTGAAAGAAAGGAAACTAAAGCGGTTGTTTTAATTAATTTGCATTAGGGTGTATAGCTTGAGTTCAAGTTTTGATTTAATGTCTATCGTAAATATTTTCAGCGGCACGACAATATTTTACATAATTGCAACACATTAAACATTTTTGTATTGGGTGTGTAAATAAACCACGGGACTATCCATTTTCGGAAATTCGAGGTGACTAACGCAGAGTTAAGTGATTGATGGTTAATCTAACCCCACCCGCTAAATATTAACTTTGGTTTCCCTTCAAACTAATGTAAATACAGTCTAAAATATCACCCGTTGAACATCCTGCAAACAAAAATTTATAAAATATTGTTTAAATAAGACTGGTTTTCGTGCTAGGTAGGTATTGAACTGAATATGAAAGATCGAATTACATTCGACGTCAGTCTAATGCCGGTTTTCAAAGTATCCGTACGTGTGAATGGTCATCGTGAATCAGTATGAAATGTAGTTCTGAAAATTTTTGCTTTTATTTTATTATATTTTCGAGAAATACCAATGAAAACGAAATGTTTTGTCTATAATAACACATTTAATAATCAAAGATAAGAACAATATTTCAAATAATTCGATTATTGATAATTTCTCATCCACTAAAACAAAAACAAAAATCATCAGATAATTTCATCATCTATGTCTAAATGCAGCCTAAGATATCATCCAATGAACATTCTACAGACAAAACCACCAGTTATCTATTAGTTTAAACCGGTTTTGGTGCAAGATCAGATTTATATAATATGAGATGACTCATAAACTTAAGAAATCAGCACATATGCTAGGACACAAAAATCTCCTGAGCCGACCAAGCATAGAAATGAATATAATATGGGAACCAGTAATAAGGAGTGCCAGAGAAAAGCAATAATAACAACGAAAATTGCAATATAATCTCTGATAAAAAAAATGCAATAACAGCAAAAATTGCAATATGAGCACTGGTAAAAAAGATCGCTGAAGACATTAAGTTTATGAGTCCCAGAAATTCATACACAGATGTTCTTAAGGACACATGGCACATTGGATAAAGGCATTGGTTAGATCCAGTGACAGGATCCAAAGAGTTGTGAGTTCAGTTTAAGGCAGTGGAGAACTTGGAGGGGTGAATTAACAGGATATAACTGATAAATGACATCCATTAGACATGGCACGTGGAACTAGAACAGTCTACCCCAGCGATCGAAATAAAGGGTTCAGTTCGACATTCCAACCACCTGATGAAGGCCGGAGCGTAGAACTGGCGAAACGTTGTGATAAATATGGCAAAAAGGATGAGGACAATAGTATGAATAATGCAAATAGTGTACATAATACCACATCTGAGAAATATGGACAAATATGAGGTGACGATTAAACTATCAATGTCCTGCGAGTTTGGCATCCCTTTAAAGTCGCTACTCAAAGATGTTTCTACCATTTCACCTCCAGACAAAGCAATAAATGTACTAAAGCGCAATCGGTTAATGAGTGCTAAAGTATAAGAAAAAAAAACTACTATTAAAGAGAGAGGACAATAAAAGAACAAGAATTAAGAAGAGAAAAGATAATGATTGATATTTTATTTATTTTTTAAATTCAATGTTCACTGGAAAGCAAGAAAGTTCATGAGGACAATTACCATGAAAGTATTTATAGAAAAAAGCACAGAGAATTACATTATGGTGGTAGGAAAGTGACAGAAGCCGAGATGCCTGGTTAGGACCAAAAACATTGCAGATTCTTCTTTAGATTTTATCAAGAAGCTTTAAATATATAGCAGGAGCACCAGACCAGATGTGGCAGCAATATTCAAAGCATGAATGAATGGTAAACTTATAAATATGATAAATATATACTGGAAAGAAAATGGAGAGAGGACAATAAAAGAACAAGAATTAAGAAAAGAAAAGATAATGATTGATATGTTATTTTATTTTATTTTTTTTTTAAATTCAGTGTTCACTGGGAAGCCAGAAGCCAGAAGAGAGTTCCACAGGTGAGAAGAGCGAGAGAGAAAAAACTGTTAGCATGGAACTTACGGTTGCATCTAGCCATTTCAATTGTAAAATAATGAGACCTAGCTGCCAATCTAGTACTGCGCTTAAATTCATAAAGTCTAGGTACAATAGAGGAAAGTCCATCATAACAATTACCATGTATTTATAGAAAAGGCTCAGGGAAGCTATGTTATGGCGGTGGGAAAGTGGATGAAACCGAGATGCCCAATCAGGACCAATAACATTGCAGATTCTTTGGATTTTTATAAAATCTTTGGATTTTATAAAGAATCTCTAAATATTTAGCGTACCAGACCAGATGTGGTAGCAATATTCGAAACATGGACAAATTATAGACTTATAAATATATAAGCTAGATTCCGGTGAAAAAAATTGTCTGGGATGATACAGTGAACCAACTTTCCTAGCAGCAGGCCTAGCAATTGATTCGATATAATCTTTCCTCTTCATGCCAGCAGATAACCAGTACCACTGTGAATGCTCACTGTGAATCGCCCTAAAATGCAGTTCTTTTGTATGCTTCTAAAGTTCGTAATAACACCGTGTTGCTTTTATTTTATTTTTTTATTATTTTTTTTTTAAACAAGACCCACGAAAATGAAAGTCACATCTGCAGTTCGCTGGAAACAGGCCAACATTATTATCCTTGCGTTCAAGCCTTAGCAGGTGTCTCTTCCTCGTTCCCGAGGGACGCGTCAAATCGATCCAGACACTCATAGAGTTTGACGTTGGGGACCAGTTGAACATAAACAGTTAACTCCACAACGGAGTTATTCTTGGCTGAAGTCCATGAATTAGCCAAATACGAAAAGGCTTCCACACTAATAAAAACCTTCACTCGTAAAGCGATATCTGGCTTACGAACTCTGACACCCAGAATGTTTAGTCGTAGCCATTCAGACAATTTTTTTTCCATCGAATGTACAAAGCTAAATTTTATGTATTTATTTATGGTTTGTTTCAGGACATCTTAATCATGCCAATCCTGTTTCTTTACAATTTCGCCTAATCATATAATAATTCTATTTGTCCCTGCCTTTGTTACTTAGGTAGTTCCTTAGTTAGTTCGCAAGATCATTACGTCCTGCCAATACATTGTAAATAATAGACTATTCCGTTTTGACCGAATGAAAAGACTAAAATGATATATCGTATACGCTACTTGGTTTTAGTTAGACAAAGAAAGAAGGAAAGAAAGAAAAGAAGAAAGAAAGAAAAGAAAGAAAGAAAGAAAGAAAGAAAGAAAGAAAGAAAGAAGGGAAGATAGAAATGTTTACCGTCTGTTTCAGTGAAATAGAAAAAGATGTCAATTTAAAATCTTTTCAGTTGTACCCACTTACGACAACTATTAATATTTATGTTTGTTATTGCATTATTTTGTTAAAATTAAGTTTATATATTTAACGATGCGATAGGGGAATTTTTATGGATATTTTATTGTCGTAGAATTTGCCATGAGCTTATTCAGTCATTAATTGAAGAATCAAGATTTATCAGAAAATTCAAATTGGAAAACTGAAATTTCCACGGGTCTTTCTAATTTTATAAATAAAATAGGGGATACTTATTTTCAGGCATTTTAGAGTACATGGAGTCTGTTTTTGTGCTTTACACTCGTATAAAAATAAACTTTACTCATGAATTTAGACTCCTTTTTCTTCCATCGTTATTAAGGTATTTTTTAACACAAAGTTCAGTATATACAGTGCAGTGACTCGCCTGATTTTTTTTTTACTTAAAAATTCTTTCGCCTATTGCTAAGATTAAACGAAAAATAACCCCAGAAGTACTAAATATTGTTTTACGTTAATGACGTAATATAGAGTGCTGTTCGAAGTGACTCACCTGATTTTTTTTTTACTTAAAAATTTGTTTTTGGGGTCAAACTAATTTTTAATCTTACTAATATAAAGACCCCTTCCCAACCACCTAGTAAAAAGTTTTACTCATCCTAAGGTATTCTATTGATAATTACAATTTTGGATATAAATGAGATTTAGGGAAAAACTCTGTGCAAAAAAAGTGACTCACTTATTTCCTGCAACTAGTAATCAATAGAAACATAACCAAACAGCTTTAAATAAAGAATAATAGACGTATAATTTATTTATAATAGGTAATATAGTTCGAAATATTTAATAATCTATGGGTCCTCCTTTATTTTGAATAACCTTTTCAACCCTTTTTGGTATTGACTTGATTAGGTTCTGGCAAATCTCATCTCCAAGCATTGAATTCCATTCGGATATGAAATTCACAATCAAATCTTCTTTGTTGCTTAACTGCTTTCTCGAGAGCCTGTAGTTTATAATGCTCCATAAGTTTTCTATGGGGTTGAGGTCAGGAGTTTGGGGTGGCCATGTCATAACACTCACCTGCTTCTCATCAAGTATTCCTTCATCAATTTTGATTTGTGACAGGTAGCATTATCCTGCATAAAAATGAGCTTGGTTTGGTCGATTTGCACCCTTTCAGCAGAAGGGAGCAGACAAGACTCTAAAATTCTCTTGTACTGCTCGCTCCTGAGGGTCTTTTCAATAGGTTTTAAGAAACCAGTTCCATGAAAAGAAAAGCATCCCCCAGAACATTATACTGAACGGATTCTTGACAGTACTTACTGCTAAATTCAAAGAGCTTTCAAAGCTTCTTCTTCGGATTTTAGATCGCTTATCCTTTGAATTTAGCTCAACTTTCGTTTCATCGGAGAAGAGAACATTTAGTAAAAAAATCAGGTGAGTCACTTTTATTGAACAGCACTGTATATAGTGTCGTGAGACGGAAAGGAAATATTACCCACCATCGAGATTTTAACTAGTGTCACAGAACCTATTTAGTCACAGACAACCAAACAAGTGTTCCGTCTACACCAATATAGTTACCAATCTCTGGCATTTTCGCCGGGAAATTTTCAAGATTCTTTTCTGTTAATTCACCCCAAAATATTAATTCACCCCAAAATAAAAAGACTTAACAACGATGAAATATTACTAAAAATCACACCAAATTCACCCAACGCGAGACCCTTCCATAGCACTCCGGTTGGTTTGACCTTTGCGATCGCCCCAAATGTGGGAGACTTGGGTGAGTGTGGGGTCAGCATACGCGCTCACCCCGATAAAACAAAAGCCCAAAACAGATTTTTTTCTTTTTTTTTTAATTGTAAAATATACATTGTAAGTATCAAGAATATTATCTGTACTTACGAAATGTGAATAATTACCTGATTTTTGGTAATTTTTCATTCTGAGGGTTGGTGTTGTTGCGAGGCAAGCTAAACAAATTTTGATTTAAATTTTATAATTCTTTAGGATGAATGAATATTTACGATAAGCAACTTTACATTCAACAGATATACAAAAATAGAAAGGAGCTAAGGTACGGATGTGTATTCTCACGGGACTTATTCAACCTATAAAGCAAGGAAACTCTGAGAGAACTGGAAATCCTAACAGGACACATCACTCGTGGTCTCAATCTTAATATAAGATATGCAGATGACACAGAGCTGATAGCAGACACGGAAAGGAAACTACAAAACTTCCTACAGAATGTAGCGAGGGAGAGCGAGAAGAAGGGACTAAGCATAAACTACAAGAAGTCAGAATGCTTGGAATGAACCCGAAATGCAATTTACATGTCATGGACACTAAAATCAAGCAGGTGCAGCAATTTAAATATCTGGGAAGTGTTCTGACAGAGGACAGTAAGTGTGACGCTGAGACCCAAAGACGCATTGGGATGGCCAAAGACCCATTCCAAAAGCTCAGACAGAATATTACAAGACAGAAGGATTTCGTTAGTATAAAAGAAAAGAGTACTGAGCTGCTACGTGATATCTGTCCTCCATTACGGCAGCGAATGTTGGACGGTCTCAAAGATGAAGAGACTTGAGGCCACAGAAGTGTGGTTACCATGGACCGAACATATGTGCAACGATGAGGTTTTGGAGATGATGCAAACAAAGAGGAAATCTTATACTTAACCCCCCCAAAAAAAAAACCAGCAGCTAAAATTTTTGGACGCGTAATGTGAAAAGAGGACTTGGAAAATTTGGTATTCGCAGAGCGGATAGATGGAAGAAAGGACAAGGTGCGACAGCAATATTCAATTTTTGGTCCGATCCAGTTTTTTCAAAAATAAAATATGGCAAAAGAAGTCAGATACTTTCTGGAGCGTTGCACAGAAATAACCATTCAACATCAGCACGGCAAAGGGCACTCCTTTAAATGCAAGGAAGGGTAAAAGTATTTTAAGTCAAGTGATAGCGATTGCTGTATGAGTCGTACGATTTTGAATCAAGCCCGGGCAACGCCGGGCCATGCTGCTAGTCAGTCATATATTGACCGTTTAAGGGACAGATCATATTTTTCGGCAGTTGCATTTGTTTTTAGAAATATTTACGTTGTCTTTGTTGGAAATTTATTTGTTTGATATAATATTGTTATACCGGAATATTGTTTTTTACCTGTTATTAACGCAGCTGTAGTTGATATTTCCCTTACGGTCATACAAAGGTAAGAGTTGTGCCACAAATCTGAAAATAGACAAAACTGAGACCCTAGAAGTTATAAAGAACCAGCAAAAGACAGTTATGGCACCCAAGGAAACCCACGTGCACATGCTACAGACACTTGCGTAGGACTCCCCTTCCTATGCAACTGTGAATAAGTGATCCTTGGTTTGGTTGTCCAAAGACCTCAATCACTGATGAATAAGTTGATGCCATTCACGGTATGGGTTTTGGATAAAAGACGTCTTACTGTCTGGCAGATAGCTAAGTCTAAAGGTATTAGCTCTGGTTCGGTTCACACAGTTTTAACTGAGATCTTGGACTGAGAAAGCTGTCTGCAAGATTGGAACCCAAGAATGTTGGCATCAGAGCAAAAGCTCAAAAGGGTTGACATTTTCAGAACACTTCTGACTCGCTTTCATGTTGACCTTGAAAATTTCCACCGAAGCTAAGTTTTGTTTGTTTGTTTAAAACTTAACGACCCATCGATCAGCAAGAGATCATTTAAGGACAAACAGTTGTTTTTTGTTTTTTTTCTTTTTCTTTAAATGAGGTTGAAATGCTTTCTAAAAGACTTTCCCTTTCCTTTCCTTCTTTTTCGATGTTGTCTTGCTTTTTGTTTTTAAAAATTCACTGTTTTCAGAGGTGCGTTGTTCTTTGAAAATTTCTCACCTGGCAAGTATCAAAGTTCCCCCTTTCATCATCAGACACCAAATTGGAATTATATTTTATTATATAGTCCAACTTTCCTATGAAAGGTCAAGATTAAATTGGGGTTTGATTTTTCGAAAAGTTCTTTCAAGTTGTTCACGTTGTAAAATAATTTTCGAATATGTGCCATGTCACCGCAATCAAGCAGGAAGTGCTTCACAGTATAAGCCTCCTGGCATGCTATGCATTCAGGAGGATCTTCATCTTTTAGGAGGAAGGAGTTTAGTTATGTGTGTGTCTCCTATGCGAATACGGGATAAAACCACTTCTTTGCGTGATTTTCTGTGTTCAGTTAGTTTGTTTCTTTAGAGAGGGTTTGATTTTAAATAATTTGTTGTTTTGACAGTTGTTCCAAGCGTCTTGCCATTTCTTCAAAATAAAGTCATTTATTAGTTGTTTATAGTCAGTGTATGGGACCTTTATGTTACTTGTATTAAGTTTCAGAGAGTTTTTTGCAGCCACATCAGCTTTTTCATTTCCATGAAAACCAGAATGGCTGGGAATCCAACAGAAAATGATAGTTTTATTTTGTGAGATCGCATTTATTCTATGTAGGAGTTTAATGAGAAAAGGATTGTTTAATTTTTGGTTTTTTAATGATTCGAGTAGTAATAATGAGTCTGCAAAGATAATGAATTTATTTGAGTTAAGTTTAGTGATGAGGTCTAGAGCTAAATCAATGGCTGTAATTTCAGCACTAAAAATTGAGGAGTTAGGTAAATTTTGGTTCCCCACTTCGAAATCAATCCAAGTCAGATTATCTGCCAACTCCAACAATAAGGAAATATTTGATAATAATAAAATTAAATATATAAAGGCTTTAGAACTAAGAAATCATAAAGTCAATTTAAAATATTTAGAAAAACAAAAAGGAGATAAAAGTAAGCAGAAACACCGTAAGCGTAAAATTATATAGTTCAATCTAAGTCTTAATCGAAATGTTCAAACAAATAGCAGAATAATATTCCCAATTTTGATCCATAGGCACTTTAACCATTCACCAACACTAATAAAAAATAATGTTAAAATCAGCTACAGCTGCGTTAATAACATAGGCAAAAACCATATCCCGGTATAACAACATTATATTAAACAAATAAATTTCCAATAAAGACAACGTAAATATTTCTAAAAAAAAATGCAACTGCCGAAAAAAATATAATCTGTCCCTTAAACAGTCAATGTATGAGTAATAATATTGTATACCGAGCGAGCATATTTTCCGATAACGATGTTAAATTTGATTTTGGTCCACAGAAAATCCTTGGAAATTTCGTTATTACCATCATTGAATGATTAGGTAATATAAAATACAAAAACAGCACTGCTCTCTTCAAATATTTCTAGCAATTAAAGAATGATAGCATCTCACTATCAATCAACTGGGATATTATAACAATAGCCAAATCTTAAAACGAGAAAGGAAATAAATGTAACTTATTTCTTGTTAAAAAATTGGTTGTCTTAAAATGTTTAAATAAACCTAGCTTATTAAACAAGAGAAATGAATTGATGATTACATGTAGGCATAAAAATAAACATCTGCTGAAATATCACTGATCCTGATTAATTTTTAACATGAATTACGGTTTAATTTTTTTTTTTTTTAGGTATATTGCGGTTTTTTATTATATATATATATATATATATATATATATATATATATATATATATATATATATATATATATATATATATATATATATATAGAGAGAGAGAGAGAGAGAGAGAGAGAGAGATATATACATAAAAATAAAATAGAACAAGTAATCTCTTTAATAATGAAAAACTTAATATTCACAACTCTAAAAATTTTTTTTCTTACAAATATATATATATATATATATATATATATATATATATATATATTATAAATTAATTGATTTAAAATATTTTTTTCTTTTTACAGTTCCAACCATGTTTCAAAAATAGAACCCCCGAATTTAATTTTGCAAATTAAATTCGGGGTTTTTAGCTTCTATTTTTGAAAACATGGTTGGAACTGTGTAGCGAAAAAACCATATTTTAAATCAATTAATTTATAATATTAATGCTCTGTAAATTTACATTGAGCACTATTTTGTAAAAATAAAAATATCTATAAGAACACCGGATTTTATATCTTACTGTTCTTTCTTTTTTTTTTTATTATATATATATATATATATATATATATATATATATATATATATATATATATATACTAATCCTGTTTATTTTAAATGGCAAATATAATTTTTAAATAAAAATCTGTAATCCCATTATAATATGCTATGTCAACATTATGATTACCAGATATTTTTTTTATTTAATTTAGGTAATTGCCAGTCTATACTCAGCACCTGAAGATTGCGTTCTGTATGAAACTTCGAGTCGTGCTATCGGCGATATATATATATATATATATATATATATATATATATATATATATATATATATATATATATGGAGAGAGAGAGAGAGAGAGAGAGAGAGAGAGAGATTAGTTTTAAGATACGCTATATTTATGGGCAAAATGCTCTATATCAGACATAGACCATATGTAAATACAAATACATACACAGACTCACACACACACATACGCACACACACATATATAGATATATAGGAATAGATAGATTTGAATAGATTAAGATTAAGTGTTATATTGGAATACACATATTCTATTGTTAATAGAGTCTCCCACCTATAATAAGTAGGAGTAGTAGTAGCAGTCACTCAGTGAGTGGGTCAGTCAGTCGATGTCGGACGACCGTTAATCGGATATTAAAGTATCAGCCACCACAACTAGATTTCTCTGCGTCATTACCTATTATATCAAGTTCCTAACGTTTTGTACGCCGAACCTATCTTAGGACCGACTTAGTACAAATACAAGCCTGCACTGTGAAACCACTACATAACAGATAGATATATAGATTTGAATAGACTGAAATAGATAGAAAGATAGACAGACAGACCGTGGAAATAGAAATCAACAATTTTATTAACATTTATATATATTATAATTATTGTTATTTATTTAAATTATAATGTATTCGTTATTGTTTAAAATTGCTTGACGACGTGTGTTCAGTGTCGTTCATATATTATTTGCAGTTATAAAGATCAATCAACAATGCATGGAAATATGCAGTTTCACACCTTAAAGGATCATCAGACCAAGTTCTGTTTATGATAATATACTCTCACTATATATTCTCACTTTTTTTTTTACTTCGTCGCCATTTTGAATATTTAGAAACATGCCTTTACTTTCATTTAATGATTAACTGAAACCGTTAATAAACATTAGCATTTCTTAATTTTACGCATTCATCTTGTTTGCAAATCAATAAACATTGCATTTAAAGAGTGAATACATTATTGGGTTTAGTTGGCTTTGTTCTATGGGTTATTTAATGCCGGAATCAAAATATTTTGAGCGCATTTGTATGTCTTCAACTACAGATAAAATCTATTGTTGGTCATGTTACTACCAATAGGTGTCGTTGGTAATTTTGTTATATAAAAATATATTGTTGGTATTTAAAAAATATAAATGTAATTGTATGTGACCAAGTAAATGGTTAAGTAATAATAACAACCAGGTTTACAGATTAAGACTATTACACAACTAATGAGAGTGTATCGAATGAACTAGCGCTCAATCTATTCATTGTTCACTATTCCCCCGAACCTTCTCTTCTACTGAACTTATAGTAGGCGGAAGAGTCTAACAGAGGGATGACACCACAACATAATTTTATACTTTCCCAATGTTTTTTGTTTGGGGGTTTACTATTTGCCCATAGCTGGGACCCTAACAGGTGCTACTGCCCCCGGTCAGGTTGGACCTGGGAACAACAGCAATTAAGAGGTGGTTCCATACTTCTAAAATCCTCCAATCTTCCTATCAGAGGCCTTTCTGTAGTTTATCGTCATACCTAGGACTAACATTTTGGGGGGAAAAACTTGTATATAAATAATCTGTTGACTACTAAGAGCGCGAAACGGAATCACCACCCAGTGTTGACTTCCATGGACCTATATTACAGGGGTGGTTAAAACGCAGTTCGCGATCCAAATACGGCTCTTTGACCTGTAATATGCGGCTAATGGAAATATGCTGGTTGAGCTCTTTTTTCATCACAGTTATGATAAAAGGTAAATAAGAAATATTTGAACCTTTATAATTATTTACTGTGTCTGAATTGAGACCCCATTGATTTAAAACGAAAATTTAATATTGATGTGTATGTAACAAAAACGTATGTGTAAATTTTGTTTATGCCTTGCGTCTCTGAAACATCTGAATTTTATAAGTATGTCGCTTTTACATAAAGCAAGTTTGTTAAAGCATTGTTAAATTATTTACAATCAGAATAATATGTTCGTTGTAGAAATATTGATAGATATAAACGTGCTAATCATTCAGACCATTGCTAAGTTTGAGTTATTCCTCCTTTTGAAGAAATTGCTGTAAGTATTAAAAACATATCTTTCTTTGTGTCTTGGTGTTTGTTTTTTTTGCTTTATAATTGAAGCCCGATTCATGCGCGCTGACATAACTGAAAATAGTTCGTGAGGCAGGTACGAAAGCAATCATAAATGACGTGTTTAAAAATTGCCTTCAAACAAATGACGCATCACAAAACATTGTACGAAACTGACAATTCATTCGTAAACAACATGAATAGATAAATATATAAATTAATAATGGATGAATAAGTAAGTACCTTAAGCCGTTTAAAGTGTTACAATGAAAAAAAAAAAAGCGCTTAACAATAGACCTCCTTTTATCGTCTGCATTTTAATTCCGTAAATTCCCGGTTACTTAGTCAGCCGAATTAAATTTTCAACGACGATTAATGTCCGTTACTACAACCATTCAAACGAGTGTTAAAAATGGCTACCTCGGGTCTATCAGCACAATTTTTTGAAATGAAAGTCGCCCACAAGAATTTTTATTTGTTTTATTTTATAAAACCTGTCGCCCCTTTATGACAGAAAGCCTTAACAGGCTTGAATAGTCTTCGTTAATCTCATGCGAGGCATCTCTTTTTGTTTTTTCTGTTTTATTTATTTTTTTTAATCGTCAACGTCAATAGTACGCATTTCCCCACACACTTCAATTCGAAAATTCATCGTTGACGAGTTTTCTCCCCTTTTCTCTCGCTTCTAGGTTTACTCGGCATAATGGCAATCGCTAAATGTAAGCAAAAGTCATTGGGAAGATATCATTTTGTTTCCTGGTCCTTGTAGTTTTTATTTCTTTTCCGATTTTTTATTTGATAAATACATATATATATATATATATATATATATATATATATATATATATATATATATATGTGTGTGTGTGTGTGTGTGTGTGTGTGTGTGTGTGTATGTGTGTGTGTGTGTGTGTATGTGCATGTACAACTTTTTTCTTTGTTTTCCAACTGTTATTAGATAAGTTTTATTTCTAAATCATTATTTTTTTTTTCTTCTACGCTATTGTTACTGGAATTGGCGGGCGTTTTTGTAGCATCCAACATGGCGCCCGTACATTTATTCGATTCTATTTTATTTAGTCATAAATTGCTTTTCTTTTATCTGTTCCTATTTCTTTATTTATCTATCCATTTCTTGTGTCTTTTTGTTTCGTTTTTATTCATTTACTTATTTTCCCTATCTTTCTTTCTTTCTTTCTTTTCCATTTCATCTTTCTTTCTTTCTTTCTTTTTTTTTTTTAATTCTTTTCGAAGCCCTAAAAGGTCACGTGCGACTTCGGCTCGGTTTTTAGTTTCACGTTTGTGAGCCGCGCTCCGCGCAAAAACTGACAGAGGCTTGTGGCAAGATTATATTTCTCATTTCCGGTGTGCGGACTGTGATCGATGAAAGGGAAGAGACCTAACTTCCCTGGAACAACTCCTTCTGCACCTTTTGTGCCAAGCAGAAATCCACAACTCATCGGATCTTATTTTAATTACACACACACACACACACACACACACACACACACACACACACACACACACATATATATATATATATATAAGGTACGAAAAATAAGTAAGGTACGAAATATAAGTATGTATAATCATGTCAGCCAGATACAGGCATAGAAGTCCTGTCAACGTCAAAAAGTATGGTTTTACTTGCTCGTCAGTCTTCAATTATTATTATTATTATTATTATTATTATTATTATTTCTTTTTTAAATTAATATTACTGTAACATTAACTAACTTTTTCCTTTTCAAACTTCTATTCTGTCATTAATATTATATTGCAAGAATATTAAATATCCTTTCTTATTTTTTATTATTTCATTGTTATTTATATATTATCTTCTTCTTCTTCTTCTTCTTCTTCTTCTTCTTATTATTATTATTATTATTATTATTATTATTATTGTTGTTTAAATCTCTTTCTCCATTATTTCATTGTATATCATTAGTAGTAGCAAGAGTAATATATCTCACTATTTATTTTCGTTATATATTTCATTATTATTATTATTATTAGTAGTAGTAGTAGTAGTAGTAGTAGTAATAGTAGTAGTGTGTTTTAGCTTTTCTTATATCCAGCTTTTGCTTTCTTTATTATTACTGTTTTATCAACATTATTATATATTTCCTTACTTATTATTTGAACAATATATCACATTTTCATTTGTTAATAATATTATTATTCGTTGAAATATAATTCCTTCCCTATTTCTAACGCCATTTTATTCTTCTTCTTAATCATCAGCATCGTCTCCACCTCTTCCTCCTCCTCCTCCTTCTTCTTCTTCTTATTATTATTATTAATTTAAACCTCATCCCCATTTATTGCTGTGTTTATTAGTAGTAGTAATAGCAAGTGTAGTATTACCCCTGTAGCATATACGATTTATTTTAATTTATTTCATTATTATTATTATTATTATTATTATTATAACGACATATTTTTTCGAAGTTAAATATTTTACTGCAATAATAAATATTACAATATAAATCTCTTTCGACTACTATTTTTATTATATTTATTTTAATATCCTTTTTTGTTCTCTTTTTCTATAAATAATAACCATTGCCTATGACTCGATCATAATCCACTCCCCTATTATTATTATTATTATTATTATTATTATTATTATTATTATTATGTTATTCAAGATTTGATTCGTATTAAATTCTGCCAGAACGGAAGTAAAGAGGGTTTTTTTTAAAAATGTTTTTCAACATTTTTCTTGAAAATCTCTTTTTCTGATTGAACATGTTGCCCCAGTCTGCAAACTCTGATGTTACAGCATTATCTTAAAGTGTGGCTACGTGACGTCTACTTCCCTCCCCGGGACTAGGCAGGTGATACATATGAAATAGAACCAAAATTGCGTAAATATTTTTAAAATTACGTTTTTTTGTTTTTTTCCTTCTCACAATCAAACCATACTGTCTCTGCAGTTAAAAGAAAAGAAAAAAAAAGTTTAAAAAAAAAAAAATGAAAATATCTTCGTCCGGATCCGACCACATGCGATATTTAAATTAACATTTATCGATAAATAAAAACCAAAGATTGTTTAGTCCACTCATGTGTGCGTAAAGTTGTTCGAATCATTCAAATCCTGATCGGTACGAGATATGATTAATAAAAATAAAATGATTGTTCTTCTATGTATTGTATACATTCAGGACATAATGAATTAGATACCTCCACAGATTCGCTAAAAAAAAAAAAAAAAAGAGCATATCATGATGAAAAAATGCCCCAAACTTGATAAATAAAAACAAAGTTTTATCATCGGAGTCTTTATTTTATTATTAAGCTGAACGACTAAAGTAGTTTCTGATTATTATATTTCTTAAATCGTTTGGTTAAAAATGTTTTTCTTGCGTTATCGGACAGAGTATAAATTAGCATAGGAAATTTTAGCGTCTTTTTTTGCAGTTAAAAATTGAAATGCTTGAGAAACTCAAATAATTGTCCGATTTTAATTAAACGTTCAGGACTTATTCACAAATGAATGAAATTATTTTAGAAATGTTTTTTTTTATACATATATAGAAAATCTTGGTAAAAAATATTTCTATTTCCATCCTGTTTAATTTCATGAAATTTCTAAAAATTCAATTTTGTAAAAGTTAATGTTTATATTAGTTAAAATTAGTTGGAGTATTTAAATTATCAATTTTGTTTTTGTAAAACAGTACCCCAGTTACTGAAAATATGCTCTGAATCGTAAAATAAAAAATGCAATGAAACTTAGACATTATTTAATTCGAAAAGCTTTTAATTGCTTTCATGACTAGGATATATTAAGGTCACTATTATCTTAAGAATTTTTTTCCGATGAATAATGAATTGTTACAATAACTGTTTTCATATTTTAAAAATTTTAATTAGAATAATATATAAAATCTTAAATCTTTTAAAATTATATATTAATTTGTAAGGGTTAGGTGATATTTTCATTAAGTAAAAACTATGTGCCCCGTGAGGATTAGATTTTCCAAGCCTTACTTTCTCATTATGTGTCCAAAGAAGTTTCGCTGTTTTTTTTTTCTGATTTTGAATAGAAGTGTTCTTTCTGTTGCCATAAGACTTTCTTGTTGATACTCGCACCGTCCAATGAATTCTGAGTATCCTTCTGTAAAACCACATTTCTGGTGTCTCTAGTTTTTTCCTTATCTGTGGGAGGGGGGGATTGTCCAGCATTCACTGCCATATAAGGGGATGGATATCATATAGCAATCCAGCACGTTTTTTCCTTTTTTCTAATGAAATTGTTCCGTTTCTCAGCATCTTGCTTAGCTTCTGGAATACCTCCTTCCCAAGTCCAATGGGTGTTCGGATCTCGGCGTCACATTTTCCATCCTCTGTTAAAACGCTTCCCAGGTATTTGAAATTCTACACCTGCTTGATGTTTTTATCTCCTCCAATTCGGAATTCGCATCTTTTTTTTTTTTTTCTTTCTGGTGACCGTACTTTCTTATGTATTAAATGTTTGCTCAATACAAGGCCAAAGTGCCACTCAAGATAGAGGGTTTCCGAATGAGATATGTGATATGAATGTAATGGAAGTAAGAAGTGAAGATTATGAAGATAAGATAACGATTGTCCCTAGACTTGCAGATGGTAAGTATCCCCATGGGAGTCCTTTAAAAAACTGCGTTTTGTTGAGAAAAATATTGTCTCCCTGATATGATGACGATAGTCCCTAGAGTTAAAGAGGGTAAGTATCCCCATGGGAGTCTGTTAAAAACTGCGTTTTGTTGAGAAAAATATTGTCTACCTGATATGATAACGATAGGCTCTAGACTTGAAGAGTAAGTATCCCCATGGGAGCCTTTCAGAAAACTGCGTTTTGTGAAGAAAAATCTCCCTGAAACTTACTTTTTACATTTGGAATACGGAGAGAATGGGTGAGTGCTTCGACTGCGTAGATGTAACATGGCAGGTCTTAGATATGAAGATAAGATCCGCTTTGAAGGTAAAAAAAAATAATAAGATCGTTTGAACCTTTGCTATTGGGCTTGTCGGGACATTTGCCATGGAAATAGCGATAGAGTAGCGATAAGCGTGTGATGTTACGTCTGTTGGGAAAGAGACTGAACTTTTTCTATGTGCCGTGTCCCCTCAGGACGTTAGCAACCACGGTTCTCCATAATTTTCTGTCATTTGTAGCTCCCTTAATAAATTTTGTCCTTCTGTTCTTTCTTTCATCTTTTTATGTGCCGTGGCTTTTCAGGACGTGGGCGATCATGGCTCTCCACTTCCCCATTTTCCCTTGTAGACCACGTTCTGTCATTCACTTCCTAAAGCCCGCCAGGTATGTCATGCGTTTCTTTCCTTTGTCTCTCTTTCCCTCTATTCGATCTGTGAGTATCAGATTCTCCAGGCCCTCATTACGTGTCCCAGAAATTTCATCTGCCTCTTCTTGATGTTAAGTATAAGCCTCCTCCTTGTTTACATCCTCTCCAAGACCTGATCGTTGCTAACATGATCGGTCCATGATATCCTCAGCATCCTTCTGTAGAACCACTCCGTCGCCTCGAGTCTCTTGTTTATCTTTCAGGAGAACGCCCAGAATTCGCTGACGTAAAGGAGGACAGATGTCACATAACAGCTCAGTACTCAGTGTTACCAAAGAAATCCCCCTTTCTCGCAATACTGTGCCCAGCATTTGGAATGCGCCTTTGGCCATCCAAATACGTCTCCTGATCTCAGTGTTGCACTTACCATTCTCTGTCAGAATACTTCCAAGATATCTAAGCTTCTGCACCTGCTTGACTTTAGTATCCTCGACCTGCAAATCGCATTTCTGTTATCGCCCCTAAACCTTGATCCGCCATTTATCCCATTTATCCAAAGCACCGTTAGGGAGGTGAAGCGTTGATTCCTCTGTCCCTTTTGCATTCAATCTGTCCTGTGAGTATCAAATTTTCTAAGCCCCTTTTCCTCATTATCTGCTATTATGTGATATTTCAATTGTCTCTTTCTGGTATTATGTATCAGTGCACTTTTTGTTTCCATTTTTTCTATATTCAATAATTAAAAATAACGCAGACCCCCACAAAATTCAGTTATCAGATTGTTGTGGATTCCGGGAATGGAATCTGACACAAATAAATAACAACGCCTGTAATAGAAATAGGAAAATAGGTGTATTAATGTAAAGATACAAAGTGAAATGAAGATTAGTAGTCCAGGAATGCGGGTTAGTAGAAAAAGTATATTTACAAGTCTCTGTGATTGAAGGCGTAATTATCTCTCTTTCTGGACTCTCGTAACCCTTGTGTGAACACCCTGTGTCGACCTTCTTTGGACGCTACCTCTCCGTAGTATAAATATACTTGGACGAGTCCATTTTGTATACAAGGGACGAGCCCCACAATACAGATCTAAATACATAATGGGATTTAGCAGTGTGTTCTCTAGTGTTAAACTTATGCGAAAAAAATTTCTATTGACAGAGCACATTCATACTAAACATGAGATTTTAAATTAGTCGTTCACTGAGTTTAACTTCAGACCACAAAAGCAATATACCTGCGAGACTAACACGTGGCTATTACTTTATATTCTTTATAAGTGAACGTCTTGCTTCCACTATCATTCAACATTTGTTGTTTTGGGCATTCAGCAGCAGAATTTCAATTTGTCATAAGTGTTTTTGCAGTTTCATTTCAAGTAAATCTGTTAGCAACATAGATCTCCTTTACTTCAGACACAATAAAAACATAGTATATGTTTAAAAAAATATTTATTTCCTGTTTATACCTTATATTTATAGATACAATTTATTTAAGCAAATGCTTTGTTTTTTTTTTGTGTCTTTAATTAAACCGTATTAATTACATTTGCCAGCCTGAATGTACGAGAAATCGTGTAGAAAATATGCGTTCTCCGACAAGAATCGAACCTGGATTCCTGTTATTAATAAACTTTGTCTTTCTTTTATTTCTCCTAAACCCTGTTCCGCCATCCATTTAATCACGCTCATTACGTATCTTACGCAATGTTTTCTGTCCTTTTTGCCTTCAATCTGTCCCATGAGTATCAAATTTTCCAAGCCTTCCTTCCTCATTAAGAACCCTTTAAATTTCAACAGTCTCTCTGATGTTAAGTATAAGTGTCTTTTTTGTTTCCATTTTCTTTAAAACTTCCTCATTGATCACATTTTCAGTCCGTGTTATTCTGCAGAACTCAATTTTTTCGTCCTGGGTATGACGATAAACTGCATCCAAAAATCAGGAGGTTTTGATGAGCGTGAAACCGCCTCTTAATTGTTGGTGTTCCCTGGTCTACTCTGGCCCGGGCTGATAGCACCTGTTAGGGTCCGAGCTATGGGCAAATAGTCAACATCCAAACTGGGTTCAAAGCACCGTGAAGGTGTAAAAATAGGTTTTAATACCCGAAATATTTTTTTGTAAAAACTTATCAGCAATAGATCTTTAAGGAAAAAATTATTACCAGGAACACATTTTTGAAAAAAATATTACCAGCAATAAAAGTTTTGGTGGCATTAAATAAACCATTGAAGCAGATGTACCGTAAAACAAATCAAACCAAACCAAATTTCAGTTGCTTCAAGTCTCTTCTTCATCTGTGAGTAGATTGTCCAGCATTCCCTGTTATATATGAAGAATGATATTACATAACGCTTTTGAAAGGTTTGTTTCAACATGGAAGGTGAATTTAATTATACAGTGAAACCTCGATTCACGAATTTAATTCGTTCCAAAAGGCCGTTCGTAACCCGAAATGTTTGTAAATCGAAACTGTTTTATTGTAGATAAAAAAAGTCACAGTACAATAAAATTGGAAAAGAAAAGCATGCCACAACATACGAATGTGTACAAAACGGTGGTCGACTGAGAAATGATTCCGTTTGGGTTAGCTCAGTCTGGCAATGTTGTTCGAGAACCGAAATTTTGTTTGTTAACCGAGTCATTTTCATCTCGAATTTTCTGTTCGAAAACCGATTTGTTCGACACGTGAGACGTTCGAGAACCGAGGTTACACTATAGTAGATTTATTCATGTTCTTCATATTTTCTTAGTGCCGTATTTCTGTTGCTTCAAGTCTCTTCTTCATCTTTGAGGAGTTTTTCCAGCATTCACTGGTATATAGAACAGATATCACGTAACAGTTCAGTACTCTTTTCTTTGTTTTTCATGAAGATTTTTCTTCTACTTAATACTTAGCTTAGCTTTTCAAACACATCTTTATCCATCCAAATGCAGCTTCGTCCTTCGGTTTCGCGTTTTCCGTCATTAATTGTTACTTATATACAGATACCTGGAGCTCTACCATTGAGTTTCATTATTTATCAATTTTATTTTCATTTTTAATGATACTGACTATGGCATATCCTCTCTCTCTCTCTCTCTCTCTATATATATATATATATATATATATATATGAATTAAAAATGAAAATAAAATTGATAAATAATGAAACTCAATTGTACCCCATTTTGATGGCCATTTTGATGACCATGTGGTACAATTGAGTTTCATTTTTATGTTATTTATTTATATGCTCTATAATCAATAAATTGAGCCCTCTTTTGTGTACATTATTAGGGTCTATTTTGCGTTACTTACCCACGGATTTATATATATATATATATATATATATATATATATATATATATATATAAAACATTTTTATGTTTATGCATTCTTTTTCATAGATACAAATATTCAAGTATTAACAACATTTAACGGTCTGAATGTCGGAGAAATTGTCATAAAAAATTCAGGCCGGTAAATGTTGTTAATACTGTTTATTATAAACGATTATGTACGTAACGATTACAAAACGGTTCGTCTCTGTAGGTGAAGTGCTCATTATAACATCAATCAGTTAAATTAGTTGTTCCCAACCCTTTTTTTTAGCTCATGACCCACTTTGAACCGTGAATTTTTCTGTGGCCCATGAAATTATTATAATATTAAAAAATTACTTCCACTTTACATAGACTATATCCAATAATAAAATTTCTGTGACCCACCTGAAATTTGGCATGGCCCATTTGGCCATAGGTTGGGAAATTATATATATATATATATATATATATATATATATATATATATATATATATATATACACACACACACACACACACACACACACACACACACACACACACACACACACACACACACACACACACACACACACACTGGAGTAGTGGATAGCGGCTCGGATTGAGGAATTGAGAGCTGAGTTCGAATTCCACTCGAATTACGTGCTAATACCTATTGGTAAATAGCAGGGCAGTCTGGGTTTTATAGCCTTGGATGGCAACTGGTCTAGAAGAAGGACAACTCTGAATTCAAAACCTGCGGAGGATCGTTTAGGAATCTTGTGGCACGCAGTGCTCCAGGTCTCTGTATTCGGTCCTTCAAGAAGTGTGGTTGGTTTTGCACAAAGCCTTCACCACTATAATCAAATCATATGTGCAGGTCACCGGTTCCTAGGAAACTGAGCTGCTTGACCCTCATACATCGAATGACGACGGAAGAGTTCACCATACATACACACAGAGGAACCGAAAAAATATTATATATATGTAAAGAAGATTGGCGCGGAAGCAAAAAATGCTCACTGGAAATTTAATTGAAAAATATATTAAGGCTTTGCTATTTAATATGGCATTGAGTTCCTTTTCTATGATGTGCTTCTCTAGCAGACTCTCCTTAGAGTTGCTTATACATGCATACATACATACATATATATATATATATATATATATATATATATATATATATATATATAAATGGTGGTACTCGTTTGGAAAAACCTCTGATAGCTCAACTTGCAGTAAAACAAATCGGCACCCGAGGAAAAATGGTGAATAAAAAAAAGAAAGAACCAAGAACATTAAAACAAGGCGAAAGAAATCGTCCAGTATTTAAGCTCCAAGTCCAAAGAAAAAAAAACCCAAACGAGTAAAAAGACAACAACGTAAAGTGCTCAATACAATAAGCAGAGTAAATAAAATAATCCTAATGAGCCAGGCAAACCTACCTAGGTTTCACCCTAAACGGATCTTCAAGGTACCGCTTGCTGTCTGTCTGTCTGTCTGTCTGTCTGTCTGTCTCTCTCTCTCTCTCTATATATATATATATATATATATATATATATATATATATATATATATATTCTCAGTGAAGACAAATATATTGAAATCAAATGGTGATTGCAATGGAAATCTTAAAATGAATAGGCTAAAGAAACGTAATGAAACGGCTTTGCCGAGAGGGAATAACGGTGTTCTGTATGAATCTTAAATTTCGTTACATTGTTAATGACGTTCTTGGGACCAGACGCATTGCCCCGACCATGAATCAAAATGTCAATATTTGCTTCCTCCGATGGAAAAGGGAGGTGTATGCGCTGGTGGGGTACAAGTGTTCCTTAAGAGTAAAGACCGTTCTGTAAATCACGAAAACCTTCTTGAACGAGCCACGTTTCTCCCCACTGCCACCAATATACACCGGGAACAGAGAGACACAGAAGATTCTACATTAGTCTATATTAGCCAGTATATCGGCAAGAAATAGGATTACGATAAACTTTTGCAAAACAGAAACAATTCTCTGGAATTCGAACGAAAGCTGTGATGGCGCATACTCTGAATACATCATAAAAATTCAGGATATGGAATTAGTAAATACCAAACACTACAAATAACTCGGTCTATTTCTTTTTTAAGCGTTTCATCCCAAGCAAGGCGGGAAGCCACTAGCACGCAAGGGGTTACAGAGAGTTGGAGCAAGAGCAAATAGGAGTGATAGAGGAAAGGATGACGAGAAGGATAGGGGATAGATCAGGGCATCTAGAGACGTCGATTGACATTACATTTGAATAGTTGGAGGGAAATCAAGAAATGGGAAAAGGGAGGGAGTTCACAGGCGAGAGGTGCGAGACATGAAGCTATTGGAATAGAAGAGACGGCTACATTTAATAGTTTCGACAGTGAAAAGGTGAGAGCGGGATGCCAGCCTAGTAGAACGCTTAAATTCATGAAGTCTGGGAGCAGTTACCATGAAAAAAAAAACATGAAAAAAAAAAAAAAAACGAAAAGAAGTTAACATGTATGGATCAGTTATAATAAATTTAGTACAGAGATAGAGAAATTGAATATAGAATCGGTTGTACCAAGAACACGAGGTACGGGGAATTTTGTAAAGAACCTGATAATTAATCATGTCTTTAAAGTGAACTAATAATTGGTGTGACTTCTTGATCTTAGTCTGAATTTGTAATTTTATTGTTTTCAAATATGAACACATTAATTTGAACAAAATATCAACATCTGCTACCAAGAGTTCCGAGAAATATGACTCAAGATAAACATTTCCAAAACAGAAACTTTGATCTGGAATTGGAATGAAAGCAATGATGGCATATGCCCTGAATCCATCATAAAAAAATCAGTATGTGTAGTTAGTAAATACCAACCACTTCAAATACTTCAGTGTATGGATCATTTATAATAAATTTAGTATAAGAGATATAAGGAAATTGAACATAGAATCGGTTGTGACAAGAACACAAGATACGGAAGATTTTGTAAAGAACTTGATAATTAGTTATGTTTTTAAAGCGAAGTGATAATCGGTGTGACTTCTTGATCTTACTCTGAATTTGTAATTTTATCATTTTTAAATATGAGCAAATTAAAAATCAATTCTTTATTCTATATTTTCAGTTTTTCTCCTTGTGAACATTTAAACAAATTATCCTTTTAATGGTTCCAAAGTTCAGTTTTCCTGGTGTGCTAAAAACCCTAAGTCCATCACTGCTGATGACATAGATTTTTATAGTTGAAATAAGAATGTTTCTAAGACAAAAATCATCATCCTCTACCAAGTGTAACAAGATGATCATTTCCAAAATAGAAACTATGGTCTGGAATTGGAATGTGATATAATGGAATATGCAGACACCTGAATTCCCCCTCATCGGAATATGATTGGCTGGTGTCCGTCATAAATACAACCGGACGTGTAGGTACGACAGAGTTCAAGTCTATGACGATGCCCATTGGACTACGCCATTGACTATTCTATTGGTCTACATTTATTACCTGCGACTACGACGAGTACCAGTCGATTACTGATACCGTGTACTACTTGGTTATAGTAGCCAAACCAACTTAGCTACTTCGATCAAATATATCCTTTACCGGGACATATCAGAATGAAAGCAGTGATGGCACATACCCTGAATCCATCATAAAAACTCAAGATGTGTGATTAGTAAATACCAAACATTTTAAATACATCGGCGTATGGATGAGTTATAACAATTTTAGCATAGGTGATAAAGAAACTGAACATAGAATAGGCGTTGCTAACCGGAAATTGTTATAAAACCAAAACATTAACTATGAAAACTCTAGTCATGTTCTTAAATAGCCACGTCAGATATCTAAACTGTCAGTTGCGTACAACCGCATTCTCAGATCGATGGTTAAACACGATTACAAGCGAATGAATCTTGTAAGTCTCAGCGAGAACACTTCTTCTTGAAACGTCGCTACAGATATGTGCTACGGAGCTTTTCTGCGAATACCATGGACAGAGCATGTAAGCAAGGAGGAAGTCTTAAAGAAAATCGTTATAAAAAGGTCACTTAGACTTAGAAAGAGACAGTTGACATTTCATGGCCACATAATAACACATTAGGAATTGGTTTCTCACAGGGCCTATCGAAGGCAAAAGTGATGGGAGAAAGAGTAAGAATATACTGAACGGGCTTTTGAAATACGATGGCAGCACAGGAAATGGGGGAGATAGTAAAAAAAGTGACATAGCTAACAGGTACAAAGTATAGAAAGTTATAGAAAGCCCCAATCGCCACCTCTTGGAGGATGTGTCTGCGTGTAACTCTACATGCGCGGATATAGTGTATATGTGTATGTCCGTATTGTATGCGATTGCTGTATATGTGTCGCCGCGGGTATAACGATAAACTACATCTGGCAGCAAGGCCTCTGCTCAGGAGGCTTCGAGGAATGTTGAACCACCTCTTAATTACTGTTGTTCGCAGGTGCACCCTCACCCTGGGTGGTAGCACCTGTTAGGGTCCCAGCTATGGGCAAATATTTAACTCCCCGAACTGGGTCCAAACATTATGAATGTATAAAAATACATTTTTATAGTAAAAATAAAATCAAAAATTTTCATAGGAAAAAAATTACCAGGAGTACATTTTTATAAAATTGAAAAAAGAAGGAAAATTACCAGAAATACATTTTTGTAAAAGAAAAATATTACCAGCAAGTAAAAGAAATTACTAGTTCCCCCAAGAAAATTAAATTTCGGAATTAAATGACCCATAAGGAGCTGATATGCCGACAAACAAACAAACAAAACAGTCTTACATGTGCTTGTGGCATTTAATGTACACACACATACTGATGATGAAATAAGAGATTAAAATAATACATTTCCCACCAGTCAGGCTAGACAACCCTTATCTTGGTCTGAGCAATAAAATTAAAAATTTGGAGACAAGTAAAAAAAATCAATTTTTTAAACTTAAAAAATATCAGATCATTATCAGTTTTTATTGAAGTTTTCAGAAATTATTCGCTAATAAACAGAAATATTTTTAAAAATTTATTTTTAATTGTATATATATATAAATTTTAAAGATTTATTTTTAATTGTATATATATAAATGGAGAATAAAGAATTGTAAAAAAAAATACTTTTTAGGTCTGTCATCGAATTAATATACGCCCATGCAAATTTGTACATACCAAACCAATTTAAATGAAAATGAAAATGGACATCTGTGATACGAGGCCTAATTTCTTTTTTTCGCTCTGAGGGAGAGGAGAGGAGTATAAGTCTAATTGAGCGTCCCTTTGGAGTGATTTCTTATGACTCTTGTATTTAAACAGCACCTACCATATTATCTTGCCCATAATTTTGATTGAAAAGGCAAAAAAAACGGGGGTTGCGTATTATACACCAATACACATTGTCAGAAATGTTTCCTCAGCTTAAAAGGTTCTTATTTGAAACAGCAAAGTAAGAAAGAAAAGAATACTGAGCTGTTACGTGACAGCTGTCCTTCTTTTCAGCAGCGAATGTTGGATGATTTCCTCAAAGATGAAGAAGTGACTCGAGGCGACGGAGATGTGGTTCTACAGAAGGATGCTATGAATATCATGGACCGAGCGTGTGAGCAACGATGAGGTCTTAGAGAGGATGCAAACAAGGAAGAGTCTTATGCTTAATATCAGGAAGAGGTAGCTGAAGTTTCTGGGACACATAATGAGGAAGGAGGGCCTGGAGAATCTGATACTCACCGGTCGAATAGAGGGAAAGACAGACAAAGGAAAACAACGCATGACAAAACTAGCGGGCTTGAGCAAGTGGATGACATAAGGTGGTCTACGGGAGATGGCAGAAGGAAAGAACTTATTAAGAGCTGCAAGGGATAGAAGGAGTTGGAGAACATGATCGCCTACGTCCATGGCACATAAAAAGAAAGAAAGAAGATTGCAAATAGCGCAATAGATAATAAAATGCAAATTTAGCCGGTGTTGATATCAATTGTTTACAGAAGTTGTGTAATCTCTTCTCTTTTGAGAAGAGAATACGCATAGCTTTTATTGAAATTTTCAGAAATTATTCGCTAATAAATAGAAATATTTTTAAAGATTTTAAATATTTTTAAAAATTAAAAGAGAAGTTGCAGGAAACCATCACCCTCGTCTTGTAGGGACAGGACCTAAAATAATCGACACTTAACGAAAGAAAAAAGAAAAATACAAAAGAAATGTTATTGTAGGATTTCTATTTGCAATAGATAATAGAGAAAATCCTTATCTAATAGTAATATCGTATTTTATCGCGCATAATACAATAAATTTTCAACGAAAATTAAAGACAGAAAAAGGGGTCGTATTATACACAAATACACGTTTTCAGAAATTTTTACTCACCTTAAAAACTTCTTATATGAAACAGGAAGATCTCAAATACACTCAGCACAATAGATTGATAGATAGTGTTGATAACAATTGTTTACAAAAGGTATTTGATATGTCGGCCATATTTGTTCTTTGGAAATCAACGTCTTTTGTCCCAGTTTTGTTCAAGGGATAGTTTTATTTTGATTTTCTTGTTTTGTTTTTTTAATAGTTTTCTTCCTTTTTTTTCATAATAAAAGACATTATTCTTTTCAAACTTTATTATTATATAGAAATATAATAAAGTCATATCAAACAAAAGTATGACAGATTAATTAACACTTTATTACTAACACGTATTACCTGGTCTCTCTAGTTAGCACCTCTCGTTGCAAATTCGAAAATAAAATAAATTTTGAAACGGAAATTAAAGAAACACTAAATGGCTAAACATTCAGCTTATTTCTACACTGACAAACCCTCTTGATATTTAACTAGAGACTCAAACATTAATCTAACCTGAGTTTACCGATATATTTAAGCTTTGACATGATCAATGTTTGCCAATAAACTCAATTATAAATAATGCTTACCGACAGATTCAAGTATTAAAGTGACCAATGATTAACTAAAGATCCATGACTGATTGATTCGTTTCTTACGGTTTATCAACCCTTTGTAGGTTATTTAAAGCCAGAAAATATTTTTAGGGTTTTAAATTGTAAGAATTTTTTTGTGAGGGAAGGGATATAATAATGATTTAGTGATACAAGTTGTCGTAAAAAATAGGCAAACCCTCACCTCCCCTCACGCTTGTAACTATCCATTACAATAAATATAGCATTTTTCAGCGCTAAAACTGACGGTCTAATAAAGCTCTATATGGTTCTATTTGGTGTTGTTATTATATTACACAATCTTACTAATTAACCCATAGAGGGGATATTTCCAAAGTGTATTTGCGCGTAAGATAATATAACGAGCCCAACTGGAATTGGAACTCAGCTCTCCGATTAACAATTCTGAGTCATTATCCATTACATCACACACACAGCCAAGCTTACATCACCTAGTATTTTCAAGTGATCACCCACTTAACCAGGTATTGAACTCAAACTCTTTGGGTCCTGTCACTGGGTCTAACTAACGCCTTTATCCTCTGTGCCATGTGTCTCAATGACACATGGCACAGAGGAGGACTTGGAGAGGGGAATTAACAGGAAATAACTGATAACTGACATCCATTAGCCATGGCACGTGGAACTAGAACAGTCTACCCCAGTGAGCGAAAGAAATGGTTCAGTTCGACATTCCAACCACCTGAAGAAGGCCGGAGCGTACAACGGCCGAAACGTTTTAATAAATATGACGACAAAGATGAGGACAATAGTCCGAATAATGTAAATAGTGTACATAATACCTCAACTCAGAAATATAGACAGATGCCAAAAAGTATTGTAACGTTAAATCAAATGCGACTTGGCCCAGTTAATGTTTTCAGTCTGTGTGTAGTATGCATACGTACGCAGAGAGATTTACCTGTAAGAGCCCTTCTTTGAAGGGCTGTAGAAACAAAAGACACGATGTTGGAGAAAGAGAGAATTGCAATGGATTATTAAGATGCGTTCATTTTCATATGTGTCTTGTTGCCTGGTTGTTTTCATTTGTCGATATTTAGCACACTGGCTCATAAATAATGCATTTTCCCACAAGGCTGAACCAAGGCATTTCTCTGTAACCGGATACTGACAAGTTGGACCAGCGGTCAGTCGCGACGTTTGTTATTGTTATTATGCGTAGTTAATCACTGTCACAAAGGTGACGTTTCTCTGAGCAGACGCCCATTCTCGGCAGATCGCCGGCCTAATGGCCTTCGCTGGACTAGATCGAGCCTGCCAGTCCCGTGGGTAGACATCAAACCAGTTCAGTTCTCTTGCTTAGCGAAGTCCCGACTTGCACAGACAAAATGAAAAGCTTCAAAGCAGATCAAATAGGGTCGCTCTTTATTGACTCTGACTGAATGGACTTGAGGGTGGTGGTTCAGCGATTGGTTTTCGTTGCCTCAAGAATCTATCTGAGCTTTGGTGGATGTTTAGGCCGGGAAGTTGGGTCTGCGATGGAAGGAGGTGACTGGGCGCGAATGTCGATTGAAATATTCGGATAGGACCGAGCTAACAAGATTAAGACCTTAGATCTCCCAAAAGGAAAACATCTTTAATGTTAATATCTGACAATAGATTGTTATCCAAAGCTATGAAATGAAGCATCGTCGCTATTTTGGAGAATTCATCTAACTAGCATCCTCATTCTCATTCTTTTTAATACAACATTTCCGCTGAAGTGGTTTCTGGTCTTCCCGTTACTGGCGGGTGCGCAGGTGGTGTAATGGATAGCGGCTCGAAATGATAATTTGGGGGACCTGGTTCGAATTCCAGTAGGATTCGTTACATTCACTAACACGCAAATCCCCACCTCAAAAAATCATGAGTCCATCCCCCAGCTATGGATTAAATAGTAGTATTTATATCTGAAAATTAATTGATATTCTGAAAAAAAATGTTAATGCAATATCCATTAGAAAAAAAAAGAAAAAAAGTTTTTACATTTCAAAATAGGTTTCGACAAAATATTGACAAACCGTAAAAAATAGAAATCCTTGATTACCGACTGAAGCAGTATCAGTATTCAAGGTTTATTAAGAATAATAGCTTTATCTTTTTTGTTGTTTCGAAGATCCCCATTCTTGTTATTTTAATTCTTTTTTTAGTTTTTTTTTTTAGTAGTATGCCCTCGTTAAACCTACATATATTACAAGCAAAAAAGTTTCATCAATAGAAAGAAGAAATCGAAAAATGTCATTCGAAAGATAAAAGAGTGATGAACTACGATGTAATACTATTTCTCTAATATGGCAGTGGACAATATCCTTATATATGAAGAAGAGACTGTTTGGTTTTGTTTGTTTTACGGCATATAAACCTCAATGGGTTATTTGAGGCCGACAAGATTTTTAGGATAGGTTCGTATTAATAGAATATGTATTCTTTGTAAGAAATCACTTTGTAGATCAGATTTGTTTTGATTTGTTTTGCTTTACGGCATATCAACCTTAATGGGCTAACCCTAGAACACTAACCATGGGTATATAGTACCCAGCGCAATTTTTCCTATTTTTAATTACAATTTTAAGTACTTGATTTTCTTACCTAAATAATATGTCTTTCAGTTCGTATTAATGTTAACTCAAAGTACAATGTTTGAAGTGCATGCATGTAAAATATTTCAAATCAAGATTTATATTTAATATTTTTTTGATATTTTCAAAATCGGCTATGATATACCCATGGTTAGTAGTGGTGTAACTTTAATTGATGGTTAGTGTTCTAGGGTTAATGCTGGCAAGATATTTAGGATAGGTTCGTATGAATAGAATATATATTCTTTGCAAGAAACCAATTTGTAGATCAGATTTGGTTTCATTTGGGTAGGTTCGTATGAATAGAATATATATTCTTTGTAAGAAACCAATTTGTAGATCAGATTTAGTTTCATTTGGTTTGCTTTACGGCATATCAACCTCAATAGGTTATTTAATGCCGACAAGATTTTTAGGATAAGTTCGTATGAATAGAATATGTATTCATTGCTGGTAAAAAAACTTTATTTTTCAAAAATGTATTGCTGGTATTTTTCATACTTTTATAGTGTTTTGACCCCAGTTTGAGGATTAACTATTTACCCATAGCTGGGACCCCAAAAGGTGCTACCAATTAAGAGGTAGTTCCACGTCCCTTAAAACCTCCCGATCAGAGATCTTGCTGACGGATGTAGGTTATCGTCATGCCCAGGACGATGAAGTGGAAAACTAAGGTAACAGAGATATAGTTCTACAGAAGGATGCTGAGAATACCATGGACTGAATATGTGAGTAACGGGGAAGTTTTAAAGAAAATGGAAGCAAAAAACGCCGCTTATACTCAGAATCAGAAACAGACAGATGAAATTTGAATAATGAAGAAAGTAGGTTTGGAGAATTTGACACTTACAGGATATATTTAAAGAACGAGTGACAGGGAAAACACTGAGTAATCTACCTAACAAGCTTGTACAAATGGATATCAGAACAGAGATGGGGAAAGATGATGAAACGACAAAGCTACAAATGATAGGAACTTGTGGAGAGCCATGATCACTCACGTCTAATGAATCTATGGTAGAAATTTAGAGATGGAAGAAAAGAACACAGTATACTATTAGACATATGGACAATATGGCTCTGGAGTTAGGGAGAAAGAGAGAGCCGAAGAAAGATAGATGAAAATAGAAAGAGGAAGAGAGAAGGGAGAAGAGAAATAGAGAGATGGAAAGAGAAAGAGAGAGAGAAGGAGAGGGTGAAAGAGAAAAGGGGATGGAAAAGAGGGCAAGGAAAAGAGAAAGAGATCGATAAAGAAATGAGACAAAGAGAAAGAAAGAAAGACACTGGCAAAGAGAAGGAGGGGAGAAAGAGAGGGAGTAATACAAAAAGAGAGATGAGAAAGATAGAAAAAACAGAGAAAGGCAGAAGAGATGTATAGCGGAAGAGGGGGTAGAAAAGAGAGAAAGGAAGGGAAATAAAGAAAGTAAGAAAGTACTATAGAATAGTTCAAGAATATGGTGAAAGATAGAGAGAGAGAGAGGGGGAGGTCTTTTATAATAATGTTGAGCTTTGTACAAGGCTCAAGAGCCATTCTAGACGGAGGCTTAAAGAGTAAGGCGTTAGAGACATATTTTATGGGAATATATAGAGAAGATAACGGTTAACCCTAGACTTGGACAGGTTAAGAGTGTAGTGATCGGAGAAGCATCCTCTTGGGAGTCGGTTCCACAAATTAGCTGCTCGTGAGAAGAAGCGATTGCATTGGAACTACTGAGCAATGGGATATGCAGAAAATGAGCGTGGTTCGCTACGATAAGAAAGAACAGAGAGAGAGATAGAGATAGAGAGAGAGAGAGAGACGGTGACAAATAGTGTGAGAAAAGCGAAAGAGAGAAAGAGAAAGAGAGAAAAGGAAACAGAGAAAGGGGGCGGGGAAAAGACAGCGGGAGTGAGTGTTGTAAAGTCGCTTAGGAAGTTTTCAGTTGTAAATGAGTCACTGGAAGTTGTAACTCATAAAGAACAGTAAGTAGATGATGACGAAGAACTGAATGAAGGGAAGAGTGGGAGAGAAAGAGAGAAGGAAGCTTAGAACGAGAGTGAAAACAACACGAAGAAAGAGAGGTGGGGAAAGATAGCGAGAGAAGATGAAAGAAAAGGAGAAAGAGTAAAAAAGAAAGAATTGAAAACGAGATGAAGGGGGGAAAGAAAGAAGATAGATACAAAGTGAAAATAGGAGAAAAAGAGAAAGGAAGTAAGAAAAAGTGAAGCCCAAAGAGAGAAGAGAAGGAAGAAGAAGAAGAAAAAAAGAAATATACAAGAAAGAAGAGAATAAGAAAAAAGAGAAAGAGAAGAAAAGAAACAAATACAGAGTTAAAGAAATCTGCAATAGGTTTTATGTTCACTATCTTGGGTCTGTCATAATGCACAATCTCATTAGGTAGATTGATCATGACTCTCCACGACTTCCTATCTTTTGTAGCTCTTAGCAACGTTTCTCTTTTTGCAGTCGCTCAGATTCCATGTTCTTATATCCATTGATTTAATCTCGTTAGAGAGGTTGATCATGGCTCTCCACTACTACTTATTTTTGTAGCTCTGAGCAACGTTTCTCTTTTTGTTATCCCTCACATGCCCTTTCTACAATCTCGTTAGGTAGGGTGACTATGGCTCTCCACGACTTCTTATCTTTTGTAGTTCTTAACAACGTTTCTCTTTTTGCTATCCCGCATTCCCTGTTCTTCCATCCATTTACACAATTTCGTTACGTTGATCATGGCCCTCCATTACTTCCTATTCTTGTTTTTGTTGACTAGATTTGTGTATTTCTTTACAATGTTTCTAAGTGAAGATCCATCTAGTTTATAGTTACGTCTATATAATAAATGCGAAAATGTCTGTGTGTGTCAATACTTTTTTCAATTAAAAGAACACAAATCTCTAACTTTTAAATATCTCATCTTTTTTTCTATATATATAATAAATGCGGTTGTTTAAGTTTTAAAATGGTAAGCTTAAATATTAATGAAATACTTAAATGCAGCAATCAATTTTGAGTTCTTCTGTAGTTTATTGTTGCCTATCGCATCTACTCCTCCCTGGCTATTGTGATAAAGACCCGATCAAGAGCCCCCCACAGGAACTAGTTAAAATGCTGCCCGATAGGGATGCTTTCAAGCTAGTTATATATATATATATATATATATATATATATATATATATATATATATATATATATATATAAATTTCCAAGAGGATTTCCAAAAGGCTTTTTGAATTTGTAGGTCTAATGAATTGATCATGATTACAATTCCAATGTAATAAATTATAACCATGGAATATTAGTGTTTGAGCCTTATATATATATATATATATATATATATATATATATATATTTCATTCTATATATATTTCATTCTTTTAAGATGTATTTGTCTTCGTGCATTTAAAACATTTCGTCCACTATATATATTAGATAAATATTTATACTTCAAATATAGCAAGTCCCAGTGACCCTAAATTTGATCAATTTTCTAAAGGACAAGTGATAATCAAATTTGCTAACTTCCAGACAATACCATATCTCTTGTTTCAAAATAAAGATTTCTGCAAAATATTCTTGTTCTTTGAAAAGTTTTGAATGATACAACACTATTGTGTCGTATGATTTTCAGTGACGTTCTTTAGGAAAAAAACTAAAAAAAAAAAAACTAACAGAAAAACAAAACAACAAAAATATCAACAGACCAAAGAACATTTTGTACACCATCTGAAACGCCAAAAAAAAAAAAGAAAGAAAGAACTCTGCAATAAAAGAAAAAAAATCCCTTTTGCTTTTTAGTTTGAAAAACCACTCGTGTTCCAATGAATCGCTGTCTTTTCCGAAGGATACGCTTGCTTTCACTCATTTAATTATCGTCTCCATTGCTACGTATATATATATATATATATATATATATATATATATATATATATATATATATATATATATATATATATATATATATCACGAATATACATCAGATTTCTGTCTTTTTAATCAAACGAATCTTTCTTTCTTTTTTTTTACTTACTCAAAATTTCTTTATTCTTTCTTTTTTATTTTGGCATTTCTTCTTTAAAGACTGCTCCGTCATTCGATCAGGGATTTTTTCTTTATTCTTTATTCATTTTGAACAGCACACTATGATTGATTCATATACTTTTTCTTTCTTTCTTTCTTTCTTTCTTTCTTTCTTTCTTTCTTTCAAAATGAGTCTATTATTTAATCTCAGTTTCTTTATTTTCTTCTTTCCTTTGAAGACGTCGCTATCATTTACTCAAAGTTTATTTTTTTACTTTATTTCTTTTAATACTTCTTTCATTTACTCAGTCTCTTTCTTTAAAGATACCTCTATATTTTAGTATATAACTTATAGAGTCAATGAGTGAACTCACAACCTTTTTTGTCTCTTATTTACTCACAACCACTTTCTTTCTTTCTTTTTTCTTTCCCTCGTTCTTTCTTTCTTTCTTTCTTTCTTTCTTTCTTTCTTTCTTTCTTTCTTTCTTTCTTTCTTTCTTTCTTTCTTTCTTTCAAGACACCCTAACGTTAACTCATGTCCTCTTTCTATCACTTTTATGGACACCTTTCTTATTTACGTACAGCCACTTTCTTTCTTTCTTTCTTTTTTTTTCTTTCGTTCTTTCTTTCTTTCTTTCTTTCTTTCTTTCTTTCTTTTAAATCTTTTCTAATATTTATTTTTTTATATATAATTTCGCTGCTTATTTGTCATAATTTTTTTTTTTTTATCGGTTTTTCGTATTTTTTCTTTAAAGACACCTTTGTACACCCTCTTTGTTTCTTTCTTTTCCTCTTTCTATATAGACATCTCTATCGTCAACTGAGAGCCGCTTTCTTTCTTTCTTTCCATCTTTCCATCTTTCTTTCTTTCCATCTTTCTTTCTTTCTTTCTTTCTTTCTTTCTTTCTTTAAAAACACCTCTATCATTAACTCACGACCTCTCTTCTTTTGTTTCCTTCTTTCTTCCCTTCTTTCTTTAAAGACAACTGTATCTTTAACTCGCAGTCTCTTTCTTTATGTCTTTCTTTTCTTCTTTCTTTAAAGACACCTCGATCATTAACTCACTGCCTCTTTCTTTCTTTCTTTCTTTCTTTCTTTCTTTCTTTCTTTCTTTCTTTAAAGGCACCACGATCACGCCCTCTGTTCGCTTCATTAATCTCTTTTCCTTCAATCTTCCTTTCTATTCCTTCTTCCTTTCTTTTCCTTCTCCCTTCCTTTCTATTTCTTTTTCCTTCCTCTCTTTTCCTTCAATCTTCCTTTCTATTCCTTCTTCCTTTCTCTTCCTTCTCCCTTCCTCTCTCCCTTCCTTTCTATTTCTTTTTCCTTCCTCTCTTTTCCTTTAATCTTCCTTTCTCTTCCTTCTCCCTTCCTTTCTCCCTTCCTTTCTATTTCTTTTTCCTTCCTCTCTTTTCCTTCAATCTTCCTTTCTATTCCTTCTTCCTTTCTCTTCCTTCTCCCTTCCTCTCTCCCTTCCTTTCTATTTCTTTTTCCTTCCTCTCTTTTCCTTCAATCTTCCTTTCTATTCCTTCTTCCTTTCTTTTCCTTCTACCTTCCTTTCTCCCTTCCTTTCTATTTCTTTTTCCTTCCTCTCTTTTCCTTCTTTATTCTTTTCTATTCTTCCTTTCTTTCTGCCCCTTCTTCATTTCTTACTTTTTTCTCCTCCCTTACTTTCTATTCCTTCCATTATTTTCCATCTTCCTTCCTTTGTATTCCTTCCATCCTTCCTTCCATCCTATTTCGATTGAAACATGTTTCAATAATCGGCAATCGACATTGTCTCGGTTCCACCGTAAAGTGTTCCGCAGTTCTGCCTGTTAATAAGAGATCAAGGGACAGACGTGAAAAAACAAAATGGCGTCAGAAATCTTTTTACTGTACTAAGACATTTCTTTCCCCCCACTTCCACCATATTTTACTTTTCTTTTTTTTTTTTCCAGCGGCTATGGGACGTTGGAAACGCCTTGTAAAGTAAGCAATTTCTCATAGCTTTCACGCGTGTACAACGACTTTGAGTTTTCAATTTCATTCAACCGAGAAAACACTGGCCGTATACGCTTTTATTTGTTAAAACTTTATATAAATTCGTCATTATTATTATTATTATTATTATTATTATTATTGATAGTGTCATTATTATTTTTATTAACATTGCCATTATAATTGTGATTGATAGCGTCATTATTTTATTATTAACATTGCCATTATTATTATTATTAATAATATTGTCATTATTATTATTGATAGTGTCCTTATTATTATTAACATTATCATTATTATTATTATTGATAGTGTCCTTATTATTATTAACATTATCATTATTATTATTATTGATAGTGTCATTATTATTATTAACATTGTCATTATTATTTTTTATTAACATTCTTATTATTATTATTATTGATAGTGTATTATTATTATTATTATTAACATTATTATTATTATTAATACTGTCATTAATATTATTATTATGTATATTGTCGCTATCACGACTGCTAGTATTATTTGCACTCATAGTTTTCACAATAGTAAGATGACTTTTACAAGAGATAAAATAACAAAAAAATAGTTTCAATATTCCAACAGTCCATTCACTGTTTTCTCTATTTTCTGTAATGTTGCAGTCTGGATCGTTTCGACTGTTTCAGTGATTTTTAGCGCTTCTAATCTTTTTATTTATTTACGTATATACTCGCGTATCATGCGACTTTTGAGGACCTAATTTTGAAGCGAATTTTAAGAGGGTCACATCATACACGGGATCTAAAATTAGCATATGTACTGCTGGCCATGGCTACGCCGTTGACCAAATTATATATCTACTGTAGTCAAATTAGCTTCAAAATTATATCTTCAAAGGTCGCATTATACGCGAGTATATACTGTATTCATTTATTTTTTGGCGAAGCTCGCCAGAACTTTTTTCTTTTACACAAGTTCACCGAATCCAAGGTGCAAGAGCTAGGTAAGCTAGGGGGGTGCTGATTAAAGTGTGATATGAGTGTAAGAGTAGGCATACGAAGAAAATATTGTAAGGAGAAAAAAAAAATTTCGGGCATAATGAGGAAAGATGGTCAGGAGAATTTAACATTCACAGGGCATACTAAAGGCAACAGAAGCAGAGAAAAACAACTAACTTAATGACTTTGTGCGAATGAATGGCATAGAAGAAGGCTACAGTGTCAGAAGTTACTTAAGGCTACAAAAGATGTGGAGAGCCATGATCTCCCGTGTCCTGAAGAAATGTGGAATATATAAGAAGTTCGCTGGAACAGCGAAGGCTACTAAAACCTTTTTACTGTCTGTTCACCGAAATCAAGTCTATCCATTCCCCGGAGAATACCACACCATTACAAGGTTAAGGATAAACTCTAATCTGTGCTGCAATAACCGACCTTAATACTACTCTTCACTTAATGACCGGGTTACGTTATAATGATGTGGTCGCTAAACGAGCTGGTCGGTGCCGGATAGCAAAAAATTGCAAGTGTCATGGGACACCCTAATGCCAATGTAGGCAGGAAGATAGATTATGAAATAGTTGGCAAATTCAGACTAGGAACTCATCTTGAACACGGGGGAAATTGGGTCTAATGGTAGACAGCGAATGACCAATGCCTGGTTCCAAGAATATCCAAGGCATATTTGGACATGAAGAAGATCAGGAGGTGAAATAAAAAAAAGACATACCGACTATATAATTATCAATAAGAGATTCAGGAATACAGTTTTATAAAATATATCAAAGTGCGTTAGAATCAAAGAAAAGAGTACTGAATTGTTACGCAATATCAGTCCTCCTGTATGGTAGTGATTGATGTACAATCTCGTTTCAGAAGAAGAAGAGACATGAAGCAACAGAAACAAAGAGAATAGTACTAAACTGTTACGTAATATCAGTTCTCCTATATGGCAGTGAATTCTGGACAATCTCCTCACAGATGAAAAAGAGACTTGAAGCAAAGAAAACAAAGAAAAGAGTACTGAATTGTTACGTAATATCAGTTCTCCTATATGGCAATGAATGTTGGACAATATCCTCGCAGATGAAGAAGAGACTTGAAGCAACAGAAACAAAGAAAAGAGCACTGAATTGTTAAGTGATATCAGTGCTCCTATATGGCAATGAATGCTGGACAATCTCCTCACAGATTAAGAAGAGACTTGAAGCAAAAGAAACAAAGAAAAGAGTACTGAACTGTTACGTAATATCAGTGCTCCTATATGGCAATGAATGCTGGACAATCTCCTCACAGGTGAAGAAGAAACTTGAAGTAACAGAAACAAAGGACTACTGAACTGTTACGTAATATCAGTCTTCCTATATGGCAGTGAATGCCGGACAATCTCCTCACAGATGAAGAAGAGACTTGAAGCAACAGAAACAAAGAAAAGAGTACTGAACTGCTACGTAATATCAATCTTGCTATATGACAATGAATGCTGGACAATCACCTCACAGATGAAGAAGAGACTTGAAGTAACAGAAATGTGGTCCTGTGGATCGATGCTGGACCGAATGTGAGCAAGGTCAAAGATTTAGATAAAAATGGGAACAAAAAGGAAACTTATAATTAACATCATGAAGTGACAGTTAAAATTTCTACAACACATAATTAGGAAAGAAGGCTCGGAAAATTTGATACATACAGATTGAAGGTAAGAAGGACAGAGGAAAACAAGGCATAACCTATTTATTGAGCACGAGTAAATGGTTGGCGCAGCAAGAGAAAAATATTAAGAGAGCTCCAAAGGATAGGAAATTGTGGAGAGCCATGATCGCCTAGGTCCTGAAGAGATACGACACATAAAAGAAGAATGAGTTTAAGTAAGTGGATGGCGAGACAAGGTTTAGGAAAGATAACAAAAAGGGAAAATTTATTAAGAGCTATAAAGGAGAGGAAATTGTGGAGAGCCATGATCGTCTACGTTCTGAAGGGACATGTTACATAGAAGAAGAAGAATGAGTTTGAATAAGTGGATGGCTGGACAGGTTTAGGAGAAATAGCACAAAGGGAAAATTTATTAAGAGCTACAAAGGACAGGAAATTGTGGAGAGCCATAATCGCCTTGGTTCTGAAGAGATACTGCACATAAAAGAAAAATGAGATTATGTAAGTGGATGGCGAGACAAGTTTTAGAAGAGATAACAAAAAGGGAAAATTTATTAAGAGCTACAAAGGAGAGGACATTGTGGAGAGCCATGATCGTCTACGTCCTGAAGGGATATAGCACCTAGAAGAAAACCTCTACTAAATAGTAAAAGAAATAAACAAATTCGAAAATCATTTGTATATCCTGCATGTTACTTCGACTTGGATACTGTAAATCTAATATAAGTAAATCTTTATTTAGTGTTCACTTTATCTATTATATTTCCTTTAATTCATTTCGAAGAAATCGGAAATAAGTCAGGTCAAAATTTTCAGACAAACCTACAACGACACCTGGTTGGATTTTTTTTTATTTCTTTCTTGATGAGACTTTAAACTAATTGAATAATACAGGAAAATAATTTTGGTGCATTCCAACCTATATATCGTTCGCAAGTGCCGTTACAAATGACGTCACACTAGAACATTTCAAACGTCCAGGATCCCAAAGAATATCAGGATGCAGACAAAGAAATTCTAACGAAAGTCGAAAGTTCTTGAACAAAAATAACAAGATATGAACTCCGGACAGCTTATCCACAACTCTGAGCAAAACATTCAACACCTTATCTCTAAATTGGAAAATATGATAAAAAAAATTAGATAGACCTGATGCTTCTTTTTAATCAAACCTGTTTACATATATATATATATATATATATATATATATATATATATATATATAAAAGTAAAAATAGAAGTCAACACTTAGAGGCGACAGTCTGTTTCATGCTATATGCAATCGTCAGGCCACGTGTGCTGTTATTTTCTCGACTATTTATATATATATACGTATTGTGGGTATTCTATTATGGCGGTTATTTTACCGGAAGTCGTTTATTTATTTGGGTTAAATTATTTTGTTTGTTTTTATTTATTTTTATTGTTTGTTTCTTATTTTATTTATTTTTTTAATCGGTGTTTTTATTAACGTAGTAAAAAAAAAATTATATCACTTATTTAATAGTTTTGTTTTGGTTTGAGAATTTAATTAAAGCTATTTGTTCGGTATTGGGGGTGATTGTTGATTGTTGAATACCCACAATGCACAAAAAAAAAAATGCCGAGAAAATAACAGCACACGTGTCCTGACGATTGCATATAGCATGAAACAGACTGTCGCCTCTAAGTGTTGACTTCTTTGTTCACTTTATATTTACACACGCTCTATCTCTGATATTGAGCACTTTATCCCATAAATATAGCACACCTTAAGACTATATTTCTGAATATATATATATATATATATATATATATATATAGTTAAGTAACGAAAATCTTGGTAATCCGTATGGATAATCCAGAGGAGGATGAAATCCTGAGGGCTCAATGTTAAGTTATAGCGAATAATTTAATTAAAATGAAAAACAGACCACTTTAAGGCTCCATGTGTAATAATTTATTTCACCAGAGAATTTTATTTTTCTCTGGATCTTCAGACTTCACTTTCAAAGGTGAAACGAAAAGTGAATTTAAAATTTATACTTTTAACCGGCAGTATTAAGCTTATATAAGTTGAATTAGAGGGTAATGAGGAATGGTGTGAGAGACATGGTCTAGTTTTGAGAGGGAAGGGATATTATAAAAAATTATCTTTATATTTCTTTTTATTACAATACGTAATACTGAGGAAGGAGAGGGTAAGGATCCGACATTGACCTATGAAAATGATATGGGAAAAGGAAAAAGAAAAAGGGAAAAGAAAAAAGGGGGAAATAAAGAGATAAGAGATAAGAAATCTACGTAAGGTTTTTAGTGGAAGGAGAGGGTCGGTATAGCATATATATATATATATATATATATATATATATATATATATATATATATATATATATATACCCAAATAAGAGAAAGAACAAATGGAGTAAAAATCCACACTTCGTAGCATTTTTTCTGATGACTTTACGTCTGATTAACCTCTCCTGTCACTTCAATAAATGGAACGTCATATTTGGTTATATTCAGGATACATTTGTCGCTGCCATATTCTCCAGAATCCCCGATTTATCGTGACGTGAAAAAATAACTCATCCACCTCTACACTCTGACCATATTTTTCTATTTAGCCTAAATCTGACATTTAATTGATTAATTGAGACATACCCACAAATGTATTGCTAATTCTGACCTTATGCCCCACCCTTTTAAATTTCGGAAAAGAGGTAACGATTTGTTTTTAAATTTCTCTAAAAAAATCATTTTATCAGTTATCAGCTATCGCCTGAGGAAGTACAATAATAACATTGCAATATGAAAGCTTTCGTGTAGCGATTTAAAATGTTTTATTATAATCTCTTATATATATATATATATATATATATATATATATATATATATATATATATATATAAGTTATGAAAACTTAATCCGTATGAGTAGTCCCAAGGAGGATGAAATCCTGGGAACTCAATGTAATCTGTATGACATATATATATATATATATATATATATATATATATAGTCTTAAGATGTGCTATATTTATGGGATAAAGTATATATATCAGAGATAGAGCGTGTATAAATATAAAGTGAACATAAAGTTTCATGCTATATGCAATTATTGCATCTCATGAAACAGACTGTCGCCTCTAATGTTGACTTCTATGTTCACTTATATATATATATATATATATATATATATATATATATATATATATATAGGTGACAATAAAGTCACTATATAGTTACTTATAATAAAAAAGCAAAGCAGTTCGAACAGTATCGGTTATTTACTATTGCTTATCATACCATTTTATTGTTATTTACCAGAATTAACCAGAACCATTTTAATAATAAATTTTTGTACTGTTGATTAATTGCTTTGTCTTAATTGCTATTGTAAGTAACTGTGTATATATATATATATATATATATATATATATATCATGATACAAATAACAAATACATTACAATCTGCAAAAATTGCCATGTCAATAAGGAAGCACATTCTGTTTTTGGGGTCTTTGGTCTGATGCCTGGACAATTAGCTTTGTTTTTTCTGTATGTCTTGTAAAATCCCATAACTTTAATCGGATACGTTCATAGGAAAAAAAGTGAAGTCCAGTTCACGTCGAGAGTAGTTCATTATACTCTTTGCTGATTTAGTGAATTAAGTTGAAGTGATGAATGGGATATTATGGGTCGACCAGATGGTATGATTTTAAGAGATTTTGAAATTTCATAGATGTTATCTTCATTATTTGATTGTGTAATTTGATGTGGGTTGGGTGAAAAGGGTGTTTTTCTGAAAGGATTTTGGGAGTTTATGTAGTTTTGGGATAGTGTAGAATGTTACTGTTTTAGCGTTCTCAGGAATAAGATATTTTATGGTATTTTTTATGTAGTGGTTCAGGTTCTGAGTCACAAAGGCGGAGCTATAACCATCTTAGACACTAGCCACTACATTAAAGAAGCAGAATCACAACTTCAAAATAGCAGATTCTATGTACCCTTACCTCTAGACCCAACTAACACATTCAAAACAGAATTATCACTTCTCACTCAAAAATGTTAATAAGAAAGCACATTCTGTTTTTGGGGTCTTTGGTCAGATGCCTGGACAATTAGCATTCTTCTTTCTGTATGTATTGTAAAATCCCATAAAATTGTTACATGTCCTATATGTGTAACCGGGGCTGGATGATGTTTATATCAGTTTCTTACAGCTTCTTTCGCGTCAAAGTTGCATCCGTTCTTGGTAGGCGATATATAATACCTTCAGTGATCCATTTTGGAATTCCAGTGGGTTTATTAAATATCATTGATAAAATTAGCGCAAGAATTTTATGGACTGATGACAGATGATAGATCCAAAAGTTGGGTACCTTGTCATTTCCTAGAGATTTTCATTTTTGGGATTTTGTTAAAGCATGCCTATCATTCTTGATTATATATTTTCATTCTGGGACAGATCTATCCTTCATTCTTTCTTGTACTCATTTGATCCATTCTGTATTGGGATTATATTCTTTTGTGTTGCTCCAAATATTCTCCAAACACGCTTTTTTATGTTGTATCCATAGTCATTACTGCTTAGTTCATGTGAAAGGAGTATCAAACACAAAACAGAATTGGTTACAAGGTGTCTCTTTGAAAGATTCCTCATTGGGTATTCAAACAATTGTAAATAGCAGTACCTTTAATGTGATTTAATTATAATGTGGTTTTCCATGGTTCCATGTTATATTTCAGGAAATTTACTTCCATTGAAGAGACTTTGTACATTTCCAAATCCTTAAGGATCCAATAAATATGACAAACTTCCTTGGGATTATTAATTAGCATTGATGAAATTTGTGCAAGGGTTTTATGGTTTGATGACAGATAATAGAGCCAAAAATTGGGTACATTGTCATTTCTTTGGGATTTTCATTTTTGGGATTTCGTTATAGCTTGCCAAATATTATTCTTGGTTATATTTCCCCATTCTTGTAGAGGTTTGTCCTTCATTCTTTCTTCTCATTTGATCCAATCTGCATTGGGATTATATTCTTTTGGGTTGCTCTAAATATTCTTCCAAAATATTTCCATTTCTTCAATAGATCATGGCTTTTTGACTTCTATAACTGTTTTTCCAATTCCCCGGTAAAACTTCTACAGATTCGTTTGGATAAGATTATTTTATCAGTAGAAATTCCAATACTTTTCACACCGAGTTCTTCTCTGTGCCTTTAATTGCACTTGCTGTTAAAGTATTTCCTTGATTGATAGAATTTCATTTGCTACTTTAATTTTATATTTATGCATGATCTTCTTGCTTTTCCGTGCTGAAACATTTGAATTTATTATTATTATTATCATTAGTTTTATTTTTGTTGTATAAACATTTCCTTCCGGGCCTCATCAAGAAGCTTAAGGTCAGAAATGGCATCATTGCATTTTCCACTTTTGTAAAGAAAAAATATGATACCCCCAAATCGCACAAGTTCTTCATAATATGTGAGCTGTATTTGTGAGTCCACGTTTTTTGTATTTCATTATGACAGGGGCAACCAGAGACCCCATTCAATGAACCTATCGGAACTTTTTCCAGTCAGACCGAGGGCTCCAACTACAACGACTCAAGTGTCACATTTTTGAGATTTTGATTTCAAGGTCCTCGAAATTTGATAGTTTTTGAAGATCTTCAAAGATACATTAAAATCTGCAGAGAATGCCATGTCAATAAGAAGGCACATTTTCTTTCTGTGGTCTTTACGATGTCTAGGCGATTAGCTTTGATTGTTCTGTGTGTAATGTAAAATTATTATTATTATTATTATTATCATTATTATTATTATTTTAGTGTCATATATTGGCAAAGTCAATACCAAATTTGTTCTTGATGCACGGCGTCAACAAGTCTACTGAAAACTCAAGAATTCAAGTAAATGATACCAACGTTCTGGATGTCTACTATCTTGATCTCGATTCCGATTTTCACTAGGTACTTCTTAAAGTATGTAAGTGGTGTTCCAAGTTCACCCATTACTACTGGAATTACTTCAACAGGCAAGGGCCATAGCTTCCCTAATTTTTTTTTATATTTTCAGTTTCTTTCGAATCCATTCTTCTTTCATATGGAAAAGCAAAGTCAATAATTTGACACTTGCTACTCACCTTATCTATTACAATAAGGTCGTGTCTTTGTGCTTCAATTACATGATATTTCTGGACTGAGAAATCTCATAATATCTTGTGACTGTCATTTTCTGCTACTCTCTAAGAATGATATTCATACCATATAATAATAATAATAATAATAATAATAATCTTTATTATTATTATTATTATTGCACTTGTTTTCTTTCTGAATTTCTCATTAAACAAATTCTACCTTCTCGATTGGTTCCCCACTCTTCCACCTGGCAATGTTCGGTTGTATGTTATCAGTGCCGTCATTCCTGTCACAGTCGAATAATATTACTTGAAGCCACTTCCGCCACACCCATCATCTACGCACCCCCTTGACGCTCTGATCCGATGTTGAAATCAAGTAACATATTTCGCTGTGATTCATCCCAATGACAACCTATCTCCAGCGAAGATGACCTTTGACATTGCCAGAACTGAAAAAAAGAAGCATGAGAAGTTTGAGAAAAAGGAGTTGTTCATAATAAATTTGTAGAATATTTTACACTTGTACACAGAATACAAGGCATAAGAGCCACTCAAGGTAGAGGGTTACTGATTGTGAATATAATGAGGAAGTAAGAGGTGTATATTATTAGGGTATGTAGATTAGAAAACGGTTGAATCTCAAAGTGGTTAAGATTATAGTGACCAGGAAAGCATTTCCTAGACAGACTCTTTCCCCATGAAAAAATCCGGAGAAAGAAGCTATCAAAAAAATTACTCTTTACCAATGGAATATGAAAGGAATGAATCGACAATGTACGTGGCATGGCAATTCCTATCTTTGAAGATCTGAATTGTGGAAATAAGGAATATATTACCAGGAAAGCATTTCTTCGAGAGTCCGTTCCACATAACAAAATACCGAGGAAGAAGCTATCAAGAAACATCTTTAAGAATGGAATATGAAAGGAATATATCTGACTCGTGGAAACAAGGAATATGTGATCAGGAAAGCATTTCTTCGAGAGATCCGTTCCGCATAACAAAATCCTGAGAAAGAAGCTATCAAGAGACTTACTCTATACCAAAAGAATATGAAGGGAATGAATCGGCTTTGTACGTGGCATGGCGACTCCTATCTTTGAAGATGCGACTTGTTAAAATATGGAATATATGATCAAGAAAGAATCTCCTCGAGAGTCCGATTACCATAACAAAATCACGAGGAAGATGCAATCCTGAAACTTACTCTTTACTAATGGAATATGAAGTGAATATGTCGACAGTATACGTGGCATGGCAACTCCTATCTTTGATATCCGACATGTGGAAACAAGGAATATAGTGATCAGGAAAATATTTGCCGGATCGTTCGTTTCCCATAACAAAATACCGAGAAAGAAGCTATCAAGAAACTTACTCTTTACCAAGCGAATATGAAGGGAAGGAATCGAAAGTGTACTTGGCATTGCGATTGCTATCTTTGAAGATCTGACTTGAGGAAACAAGGAATATGGTGATCAGGAAAGCATTTCATCGAGGGACTGTTTCTCATAACAAAATCCTGATAAAGAAGCTATCAAAAAACGTACTCTTTACCAAGCGAATATAAAGGGAATGAATCGAAAGTGTACTTGGTATGGCGACTTATATCTTTGAAGATCTGTCTTGTGGAAACAAGGAATATATGACCAGGAAAGCATTTCATCGAGGGTCCATTTCTCCTAACAAAATCCTGAGAAAGAATCTACCACGAAACCCTCTCTTTACCAATGCATTAAGAAGGGAATGAATCGACAGTGTACGTGGCTTTGTGACTCTGTCTTTTGAAAACTTATTTCCCCCGAACCTCTGTCATAAAAATAGCGAGAGGGTAGAAATCTTTCATCTTTTGGGAAAGGCTTAAAAACCATTCATCACCCACAAGGCCGGGAAAACGCTTTTGAATTTGGTCGAGGTTGGAAAGAGATGATTAAACAAAACTGGGCACTATAAATACGAAGAAGTAAAAAATGTAAATATACGAAAAATACCGAATACTACTACTACTGGTAATAATAATGATAATTATTGTAATATTATTAATAGTAATAATACTAATGTTGGTTGGTTAATTTTATTTAGTGGCATATCAACACCTGTATGGGTTAGTTAATGCGTTAATATAAATAATTCAGATCAATTTTAAGGTTTCAGCTAAATATATTTTCAACGCAAGTGTATACCTTCAACTACAGAGAAAAAAGTATTGTTGGTCATTTTCATATATATATATATATATATATATATATATATATATATATATATATATATATATATATATATATATATATATATATATAAATATATTGTTGGTATTTTACTATAAGAATATGTCTTTATACTTTCATAATTGTCATATAGAAAGAAAATAAGTAACTACCGACACCAAGGTCCGAGCCTGACACTCTGGAATTATGAATATATGTTTTCCGCCAGGTGTATAAATAGCGGTGTCAGGCTACTGACTGCAGTGATTATTGAATGGCTTTTGATTGGAACTGTCCAGTTGAATTAGTATGAATTATTGTGCGTCGATAATTTAGGTTTTGATTTAAGATTTAACCGGGCGTTAAGCCGAGCCGCGCTAATAACACTGAATATTCACTGAAATGGTTAATTATCTTTGGTTGATTTTTACTTCTTTGTTCTTGCTAAGTAATTATTTGTGGTTGTAATTAAATATTGTTTTATCTTAACATTGAAGTCTTGAGTTATACTTAATTATTAACGGCCACCGCACGTTACAAAAATTGTTTTTGTTCGGGTTTCACTATTTGCCTATAGCTGGGACCCTAACAGGTGCTACCACCCCGGATCAGGGTGGGCCTAATAACAGCAGCAATTAAGAGGTGATTCTAAACTCCTCAAAGCCTTCAATCTCCAGATCAGAAGCCTTGTTTCCGGGTGTAGTTTCGTCATACCCAGGATTAACTAGTTCTACTACTAATAACAATAATAATAGCGGTATAACCTGTCCTATCAAAAAAAAAGAAAGAAAAAAATTGTAAAACCACCATGATTTCTAACACCATCTGTAATGATGCTACTTTTTCTCCAGATATACCGATTGCACCATCCAAGCTAATAGATCAGATATAGTCATAAAATACTTCAAATAATATAAATGTTACCCTCTAGACATGATCGAACTGTCTGATAAAACAATTAAACAAAAGAATTTGATGAACTCTCTGAATATAAATATCTGTAAATAGAAATTCCAAGAATATGGCATTAAAATATACAAAAGCATGAAGAAAAAAGAAGTTATTCCAGTAGTTACAGGAGCGCGAGGAATTATTAAAACGAATAAAGGATATAGACTCTTAAAAAATCGAAGCAAATTCTCCTTTATCTGCAATACAAAAGATCGAGTTAATGAGTACTGTCCAGACCTCACTTTCCAGCCATGATAGAGTTCAAAAGCGTCTTCGAACCCTTGTTGGAGAAGAATTATTTTCCACACTCCAGTCTCTCTCTCTCTCTCTCTGACAGGCGGGATATGGCGAGTCTCTCACTACTACAATGGAAAGTGCTCGGACGAGCTGCATCTCCTCGTGCCACCAGATCTAAACTTCATGGCTAAGACTCGTTATGTCACTTATACAGTAGCAAACCATCCACCTTCCATTCGTATTCCATCGGCGAGAAGTTTCACTGAACGAGTGTCTTCCTGCAAAGCACTGCCCTATAGAACAAACTCCCAAGAGGATATCTCCCCAATCACTGCAATCTTAACCTGTTCATGGTTAGTTATCTTCCCCTCCTATAAACTACCCCCTAAATTAACCCTCTACCTTATTTGTACAGTCTGAATCTTACTGTAAAAAAATACTTAGAAAACCCTATTCTCAATTAAATATGCCCAATAACTTGCAAAGAAAAACCTTTATTAGCTTTAGGTCTCAAGTGAAAGACTTGGTAAATGATTATATCAAACAGCAAATCAAAAATAAATAAGGAGAATAAAGAGTAAAACATGAAGTGGAAAGACTCTGTTGAATCCATCGCCGGGCCAACTACCAACAAAGTGGGTTCACTGTGCCGGGCGAGACAATTTATCTCTCCAGAATCTATCATACATATCTATAAATCTACCATTCGTCTATGCTTAGAATATTACTGCCATATATAGTCCGGTACTCTTACTGTTTGAACATCTCGAAAGACTTTGACAGGGTTTGGCATAGAGGTCTTCTCCATAAGCTCAAAAGTGACGGTGTCTCCGGACATATTTTTGAACTGCTTCTGTCTTTCCTATCAAATCGCCAAATGAAAGTTATCCTGAACGCAGCTCGTTTATATCCTTTCGTACTAACGCGGGTTCCGCCCCACCCCGCCCCGCAAGACTTCATCCTTTGTCATACTCTGATTTTCTTTAATGACCTTCCCGATGACATCAACTCTCAACAACCATTTACTCCTGCCTCCTTTATGAGGCTGACCAGTCTGACAAGGTCAAAATGGCAGCCTATGTCCGAAACGATATCCAGACCGTCGTTAACTGGGGCAAAAGATGGCTTGTCAATTTTAACGCTCCAAAACTAAAATTTTCTCCATTAATAAACTGAGAGTCTCCTCTCTGCTTTCCATCAGCTAACCTCTAGGAAATTGACTCGTTGCGCTTTCTCGGACTAACGTTCTCAGCTGACATCAAGTGGAAAGACTATATTGAATCCATTGCTACGTTAACTGCAAAGAAAGTCGGACATGACAATGTTACTCTCAAGAATTTATCTTACATATCTATAAGCCTACCATTTTCCGTGCTTAGAATATTGCTGCCACATATGGTCTGGTGCCCCTGATAGTTACCTAAAGCTGCTTGATAAGATCCAAAGAAGAATCAGCAATATTATTGGTTATGATCTGGCGCATCTAGCTCTTCCCCTTCTCCGAATTGAGAAATGTCAGTCATTGGCGTGTTTATTCACAAAATAAGTACGTAAAAATTCGGCTTATTTCAACCGTGCGCCGATGGATTAGGGAAAAATATCCAACTGTTGCCGAGTCAGTCGGGTTTCGAACCTTGTTTCCTGATGAGCTGCGAAACAGTCTGTCTGTGGATGACACTATATATATATATATATATATATATATATATATATATATATATATGTGAAAAAGTGTGTGTATATATATATATATATATATATATGTATAATTATTTATATATTATATGCGCTTATTTATTAGAAAGCGCTCAATATCAGAGACAGAGCTAATATAATTGGTTGGATTGATGTGAGTTTGTGACCCTGGGTTTCATGCTTTTGCGATCGTTAGACAAACTGATTAATTTTAAAAAAATATTGGTTTATGTAGATTGCGTGTATTGGTGTTAATATGGGAGTGGGGGGGAATCGTCGTCGTGATGTCATCGTGCTAACGCAAACATAGATGCATGTCCGTACATCAGATGAGTTACGCAGACACACACACACTTGCATGTTCGTCGGGACTCATACATATATAAACATATGTGAACAGTTTTGGATTTGACATATGTATGTATATGGGTGGTGTTGTGTCTATACATACGCATTTGCATGTTGAAATTCAAAGATTGGAAGTGTAGCGAAAATTTCTCGTGAAGGTCTTGTGAATGTATACATGTCAATAATCAGAGCATTTTTTTATTTTTTTCACTGAATAATATTTCCTTGCATGTATGTATATACGTTTGGTGGGGTTTGTGTAAAATTATGACAGGTAAAAATTACTATTATTTTTCATTTTTAAAAAAGAAAGGGTTTATTTGTTATTATCTTAAAGCTGGTTATTTGATGTGGTAGTAATGTTGTAAGGGATTGGAGAGAATGATAATATAATATAACTAGCTAATAGTTATTGTAAAATGGTAAAAGGGATTAGTAAATGTGGTGGGAGAAGTATAAAAACAATAAATATAATTATTGTGGCGGTAGCTTGAACTAAAAAGTGATTGTTGGTGTTTTATTTTATTTTGTTATATATATTAATTTATTTTGGTATAAATCTTGATAATGGGTATTCTGTGTAAAATTATGATAGTTAAAAATTGCTATAATTTTTATTTATTTAAAAAAAAATTGTTATTATTATAAAGCTGTTTATATGCTTATTTTTTTGTTTTTTTTATGACTGTGTATATGTGACTGGTAGAAATTTTAGTTTGTAATCCTTATTGGTTATTTTTATGGTGGTATTAAATATGCTGGGGGAGGGGGTAGTTTACGTTAATAATTATGGTGGGTTTATATGATAATAGTAGATGTGATGTGATAGTAATGTGTAAGGGGGTTGGTGACAATGATAATTTTTCTTCAGGGTGATTTTTTTTACCATAACGATCAGCAACGCTCCCTGCGAACTTTGGAAGTAGATGAAATTGCCCTGCTTGTCATCGTCGAGAATAAACCGAATATTTTGGAGGAAGAGATTGCTAAGAGCTTGAAAATCGATATTTCGACTGCCTTTCACCATTTAAAGAGACTTGGGTTCAAGAAATCGAAAAGATGTCATTTTCATCACGACAACGCAAGGTTGATGCAAAACAGACCTTGTAGAAGCTTCAAGAGTTGAAATGGGAAACCCTCCAGCATCCACTGTATTCTACTGACTTAGCTCCTTCGGATTTTAATCTGTTCCGTTGTCTACAGAACAATTTAAATGACAAAAAACTTGATTTCACTCAATCGAAAACTACTTTACTCTTGTGGATTCCGAGATGAAATCCGGTCTCCAATGAATGACAAACGCAGGAATGAAATATAACAAATAAATGTATTTACACAATAATACAATTGGTAATACGGTTAGTAGATCCAGAAACGTGGTTAGTAGCAATAATAATATATATATACAGTCTGGTAAATCCAGTCTCGAAGTAGGACTTCCTTAGAGTCTACGTGTTCGTAACTGTGACAAGCGGTTACCTCACACTATTACTCTACCTCCAACTCAATCACAATCTCTATCTCTCTCTCTACTCTGACTGACTCTGGGTATTTAACGGCAGCAGTCCAAGTACACACTGGTCGAGTCCACTTGTATGAAAAAGGGGTGGACCCCATAACAATTACAAACTTCGTACAAAAAAAAAGAAACAAAAAGAAAAAAAAACAAAAACAAAACACGACGTTTCTCCGAAAATGGCATTAACAACCTTGTAGAACAATGGGAGACAGTTAAGAACAATGGAGACGATGTACTTATAATTTTCTTTTATTTTGTGAGTATGTATTTTTTTTTTTTCGAATTGGGCACGAATTTTTGCAATGAACTAATAAATAAAATAAAAAATCAAGCTGTTTTTTTAGATTTTTGGGATTTAAACCAATATTCCTCTTTTATGTGCTGTGACAATTCAGGGTATGAGTGATCACATCTTTAATTCAGGGTATGAGTGATCACATCTTTAATTCAGGGTATGAGTGATCACATCTTTAATTCAGGGTATGAGTGATCACATCTTTAATTGATTCTTTAACATTTCTCTTTGTCTCCTCTCCGTTTCTCTTAGTTTCAGTATTTCCTGTGGGTGTTAAATTCTCTAAGTCGTCTTTCCTTATTATCTGTCCCAGAAATTGATAACAGCCAATTCAAACCTTCACGACAATGACACACCGTGCCACTTACATAGTAGCAAATCACCCGTATTTCCCCCGTATTCCATCTGTGAGTTGCAAATTCTAATCGAACAAATTCTTCCTGCGAACCACTACTCTTTGGAACCGACTCCCAAGAGGATGTTTCCCCGATTACTACTGTTCAAGGCTAGAGTCAGCAGTTATCTTCCACTCCTATTCGTACAAATTGCCTACTAATGTAACACTCTACCACGACTGTCCACGGGGCCTTGTAAAACCTTACTGAAAAAATAAAAATAAATGAAAATAAAAACTACCTCTTTCTGATTTTTAAGTATAAATGTCCTTTTTATTTCCCTTTTCTTTAAAGCATCCAGATTGCTTAAATGTTCATTCTATGGTATTCATTTTTACAATCACATATCTGCGTATCTGCGATTCAATAATAATTATACATCGAGAGCAATAATAAAAGTACATCGTCGGTCGACCGTATCTGAGATTATAGAGTCATTGTGGAATCCACGGTCTTGTAGCAAGACCAATGGTATCTGCCTCAGCCGGCCTTCATAACGTTTTGAATTCAAAGTTATACTCGTAGACTGATTGCCAACCAAGGCTAAAAAAAGTCGGTCTGTCCTAATATTTAGCCTAGAGTTGGAGAGGGAGAAGTCATGGATTCAAACCTTTGCCTAAAGCATTTGCCAGGAAGTGAGTGCAACGAACTTTACTGGAATTCACACTCTGTACACCGATTTCTCGTTACGAGCCCGCTAAACAATTCACCACCTGTCATATATATATATATATATATATATATATATATATATATATATATATCCCCGGCTTGAATCCATCGGACGTCTAGCCACATTGTGGAGCTGTTATACAGCAAAACAGTCTGTCTGTGAATGACTATATACAGTGCTGTTCGATAAAAGTGACTCACCTGATTTTTTTGCTAAATGTTCTCTTCTCCGATGAAACGAAAGTTGAGCTAAATTCAAAGGATAAGCGATCTAAAATCCAAAGAAGAAGCTTGAAAGCTCTTTTTGAATTTAGCAGGTACTGTCAAGCATCCGTTCAGTATAATGTTCTGGGATGCTTTTCTTTTCATGGAACTGGTTTCTTAAAACCTATTGAAAAGACCCTCAGGAGTGAGCAGTACAAGAGAATTTTTAGAGTCTTGTCTGCTCCCTTCTGCTGAAAGGGTGCAAATCGACCAAACCAAGCTCATTTTTATGCAGGATAATGCTACCTGTCACAAATCAAAATTGATGAAGGAATACTTTGATGAGAAGCAGGTGAGTGTTATGACATGGCCGCCCCAATCTCCTGACCTCAACCCCATTTGAAAACTTATGGAGCATTATAAAATACATGCTCTCAAGAAAGCGGTTGAGCAACATGCTCCATAAGTCATGTATGAAAGTTACTGTCATGCCCATAAAAGCTGGAACACTTGAAACGGCCAAAAAAAACGAAAATCGAAAGCAGACGAATTAATAATTGAGAAATGGTACAGACTGTGTAGGCACTCAATTGTTGATTGTATCAATCCATTCTTGTGGATGTTTTAATCAAGATAAATTTACATTTTTAAAGTCATGATATATATTGATTGGATCTTTCTTCTGGCTTTGTAAACCTATATCCTTCATCATTCTGCCATATTTAATTAAAAGCTATTATTGCTATAAGGTAGCAAATCAAGATGGAGACTATTTATATAATAACCTCTCATTTTTCATCATCTTTTGTGGGTAAGGTTTTTGTGCATTCTACGCAACTGCCATGTTTTCTGATTCAATTTTCTCTATTCTTTTCGTGTCCAGTTTAAAAAGGGTTCTGAGTATGTCACAATTGAAACAGGTATTTATTATTTTAATCAAGTCTCTACGCTTGAGGCTAGAGTCTAAAATTTTTCTTTTTCTGCTTTTACCGATATTTGATTTCATTACCCTTAATTGTAGCCTTTTGGACACTTTCGGAGAGACATGTTCATTTTTTTCTTGTCCCCTGACTCAATTCCTTCTGCCTGTTTAGTAGTTTTATGCAACAGAACCAATCCACAATTCAAAATTCTGACCTCCATTCCTATGTTCTGATCGAAGATCCTGCCTGGTTGTATTAAGGTCTCTAATTTTTTTTTGTTCTTGATAAAAACAGCAATAAAAAAAGAAAACATTACTTATCATCCATATTCATCAGGTGGTTGGATTATCCTGGTGTTTTTACAAATCTTTATCTACCGTTAGAGTTTCGCAAAATATGATTGAGCGGAAGCAATGCTATATTGAGAGATTGACCTTCGACCGCTAATTCGACGTTTCAATGCATTCAACATGTACTTCACCATTGTGAAATTTTACTTCACTTCTTTCTTTTACTCGTTTTCTTTCTTCTTTTTTTCTTTTTTCCTCTCTTCATCTCCATCTTTTTCTTAGTTTTTACTACGACTCTTCTTCTTATTCCTTCTTCTTTTTCTTCCTCCGCTTCTTCGTCTTCTTTTTCATCTTTTTACCCCTTTACTACTACTACTGATGCTTCTTTCTCCTCCTCCTTGTCTTCTTTTTTCTTCTCTTTCTCTTTTTCTTCTTTTGCTTCTCCTTTTTCTTCCTCCTCTCCTTTTTCTTCCTTGACCTTTTCTTTTTCTTATTTCTCTTCTTCCTCATCTTTGTTCTCTTCTTCGTTTTCATATTCCGCTTCTTTTCTTTCGTCTATCTTTTCTTCTTCTTCGTATTTCCCCACTTCTTCTTCTTCTTCTTCTTCTTCTTCTTCTTCTTCTTCTTCTACCACATCTATTTTCTCCTCTTCTTTTTCCCCTTTTATCCTTCATTTATTTGCTTATTTTCTTTGTTAATATTTCCCTATACACTGCGTATGTTTCTAAATAAAGAAAAGTAATACATACTGCTATGCTGGCCATGGGTCTAGTACCTCTTTCATTTTAGATATGATTTGAGCAGAGTCGCTAGTTTGTTACGATTGGCAAAGCCCCACCCGGATCCTTTAATCACAATCAATGGCTGGTCATTGCACTATCCACAAAGGACAGTAATGTTTCCCATCGGGTATTTCCGGTACACACGTGACAGCGTAAATCTAGCTATATCAAATATTTCCACAATTTCCTATATGGAATATATCATCTGCCTTATAAAGGTTATCATATCCCTTTTGAATTCTAATAATTCATGTCGTCATGTCATGTGCAGTTTAACCTCTGATACACTTTATGTAAAAGCATAACTGATATAGGTCTGGGCATTTTCATAACAACTAGGAATGGTGGTGTCACCTACCATTACCTTTACATACTGCATCCCTGCGTTTTAACGTCTTAGTTTACCTTCATCTGAAATATTTAAGGCTTACGGATATATCACGTTCAAACACCGGGTCCCGTACGGTTACCGAAGTTAAGCACCGTCGAACGTGGTCAGTATCTAGATGGTTGAGCGCCTGGGAATACTAGGTTTTGTAAGCTTGGATGTGCGGATGGTGCAATGGATAATGGCTAGGAATCGGAGAGACGATTTCCAATTCCCGTTGGGTTCGTTATATTCACCTATGCGTAAATATGCTTGGGAAAGATAAGAATCCACCTCTTCTGCCCCCAGCTAAGGGTTAATTAGTAAGACTTATAACACTAAGCTATTATTATCTCATTAATAGATATTATCTCATTAGATTCTTGAAATCTAAAATATTTTCTGGCTTTAAATAATCTGTAATGGGTTGATAAATCAAATCAAACCAAATTATTTAGTTGTTTTTTTTAACATTTTAACTTTACTCAAGCCATTAATTTGCAATGGGGGACCGAAAATAAAGGATAAGCTCCCTATGAGATTTAAACACAATTTTTGGAGGTAGATGTGCTTAAGGAAACTTTGATTTTTGATTCGATTCTGAAATGAATGAAATATAATTGATTTATAATAATAATAATAATAATAATAATTATTATTATTATTATAAGAAGAAGAAGAAGAAGAAGAAGAAGAAGGAGAAGAAGAAGAAGAAGAAGAAGAAGAAGAAGGAAAGATGAGAAAAAATATAATGGAAAATAAAGAGAAAACAAAAAGTGACAAAGAGAGAAACAACAACAACAATAATAATAATCCATCAAATTACAAAGAATCGGAAGTGGAATTCCAAAAAATGTGGCGCATGAGAACAGCAATAATTCCAGTTGTAGTTGGAGCCCTCGGGTTGATTGGGACATGTTCCGATAGACTCATTGAAGGGATCCCTGGTAGCCCACACCTTAAAGAAATACAAAACTTTCTACTCCCAAGTACAGCCAACACAATACAAAGAGCTTTATCTAAGTAAAATGTGCGTGATCTTAATTTTCTTTTTACGAAAATGATCATGGAAAATGTCATGAAGCTATTTCTTAACTTGGGTCTCTGGTTGGGACCCTGAAGGAAATATTTATACAACAGAATTCATAGGAAAAGTGATTGACGCAATTCTTCGAGTATTTTTTAACATATAGAGAAGAATGCGATTTAAGAAAAGAAAATGAAAAGATGTGAACTTTTGGAGGTTTCACCTATATAGATTTTTAACATTGTAGGCGTTTAATATTATAAATGTGGTGTTGGTTCAATGTTTCTTGCTAACTAGATCTCTGCAAGAAAGTCTCTGTTGTCAAATAAGTATAGAAAAGACAACAATTTATAACCAAATCGTAGAGATTCATAATCGCCAAAATCCTGAAAGGATATGTCACATAGAAGAAGTAGAAGATGGATGATGTGGTTCAACTTGGGTTAGGAGTTCTATGGATTGATATGTCTAGATTTAAGTTTATGAATGATGCTCCTGGATGTTGATTCTGAGAACTGTTCAGTCCTAACTGTGGGCCAGAAAAGGAAAGAATGGTGAAGTTGGTACGATGTAACGGGTGTGACATTTTCAGCAGGTGGGGGTCGGTGAATTTATAGAAAGGGATTCAATTGCTGAAGAAAAACAGAAAATTTTGCACCAAAGGAAAAGAGAGTATTGCTTGTCAGTATCCACAAGTTATTTACGAAAAGAAAGCACATGAAAGTTTCTAAGATTTTACAAGTGGTCGTAATGCGAAAACAACAAAAAAAAAAAACAAACAAACAAAAAAAACAAGACAGTAAACGGTATATACTGGCTGTGTCAGGATTCTGATTTATATCAAATAGACAATTTATGAACGACTGTTAAGCGCAAAATGGTTGGAAAGGAGTTTTTTTTTTTTTTTCAAAAGCAAATTAACTCCGGGAAACCATCAAACAAGAATGGTACAATATTGACATTTCCAGATGTAAGAAGCTCTATAATGGTCTGACCAACAGACTGGAATACCTAAAGAAAAATAAAGCACATACAATTGCATAATGATTATAAAGAAATAAAATTCTTCTTGTCCCTTCGTTAGTTTCTTAAGTAACACGGTCAGTACACCCTGCCAATACTTAAAAAAAATGGGTCATTCCGTTTTGATCACATGGAAAGACGGAAAAGACATATCAAAGACGCTACTTGGTTTCAGTGAGAAAAAGAAAGAAAGAAAAAAAGAAAGACCCTGCCAATACCGCATTAATAATGGACTGTTTCGTTTTGATTGTGCGGAAAATACAGAAAAGACATATCAAAGACGCTACTTGGTTTCAGTGAGAAAATTAAAGAAAGAAAGACACGCCCTATTAACATCACATTATAATTGACTGTCCGTTTCGATCGCGTGGAAAGACGGAAAAAACATATCAGAAACGCTATTTGGTTTCAGTGAGAAAATGGAAGGAAGAAACGCCAATACATCATTATAACGGACTGTTACGTATTTTTTTATCGTGAGGAAAGACGGAAAAGACATATCAGAGATGCAGTTTGATTTCAATGAGAAAAAAAAGTAAACAAAATTCAAACGGGGAAGCCGAGAAATTTTCAGATATTACTAGTAAAGAAATAATTTTCATGTTTGTTTTTCAGTTTTGTTTTGTACATTTCTATTTAAAAATCGCTTTCTTTCACATTAATCCGTATCGTCAATATTATAAATTCTTCTATTTCATCGACTACGCAAAGTATTTGATAAGTTACAGTGAAATTATAATTCTTGCAACTTCATTCCGCATGAGAGCCCTAAGTGTCTTAATTTAAGTAAAAATTAGGAGCTGAAAATATTTACATATTGATTTAAAATCTAGCTAAAATTTGCTTCTTATAAATACACTCCAGCGGGTGCGCAGGATCGACCCATCAATGATGTGATAACTGTGGGTCATGAGAAGTTTCCAGTTTGGTCTTTCAACCTCATCCTTGTTCTCCCAAGAAACCCTACCGAAACAATACCTTTTCCGGCAGGCGAAGCAAAAATCCGCCAAGCACACAACAACGGACATATAAAGAATTGCTACTGCTGATCTTGAATTAGCGAGCAACCAATCAGAAACGTCCATCAACAAATAAAAAAAGGTATTAATAAATTTTGATCAACATATCTTACCTTGAAAAAAAAAAAAACACTTGAAAATAATTAATGAATGTTCTTTTAGACAACCTAATATATAGATAGCTGTGTGGTGGATAACGGCTACGAATGAGAAAGCGGAGAGCCGAGTTCGAATTCCAGACGAGTTCATTACATTCACTTAAGTGCAAATACCTTTGGGAAAGGCATGAATCCATCTTTTCTCACGCGGACTTTGGGTTGAATAGTAAAAACGACTCTATAGACTTAGCTGGCAACCAGTCTACTGCAGAAACAAAAACTCTATTGCGGGAAAATCTTCTGTCGTGTCAATTATAAATCCCAAGAGACGTATGGCACTTAATTGACCCGTCCTGAGTATGACGATAAACTACATCCGCGTCCTGGGTATGACGATAAACTACATCCGACAGCAAGGCCTCTGATCAGGAGGTTTTGAGGAGAGTGCAACCACCTCTTAATTGCTGGTGTTCCCAGGTCCACCCTGACCGGGGTGTAGCATCTAGCAGGGTCCTAGATATGGGCAAATAGTTAATCCCTCTCAAAAGAGGTCAAAACTCTTTGAGTATAAAATTAGGTTTTAATAGCAGCAAAACTTTTTTTGGAAACATTACTAGCTGTATATTTTTGAAAAAGACAATATTACCAGCACTATATATATATATATATGGAAAAAGAAAATATTACCAGCAATAAAAATCTTGTCGGCATTAAATAACCCATTGAGATTGATATGCCGTAAAACAAATCAAACCAAACTTAATTGTCATTATGGTTAGAATGCTTTGAGATTGAGCAATACAAATAGAAAAAAGACTATACACATATTTCAAAGCATTTTATACGGTATAACACAAAGACATATTTGAGCTGCAATGTAAAAAAGTTAATTTCTTTGGGAAAGATATCAGAATAATCCAGAACATATACTGTCCCGGGTATGACGATAAACTACATCCGGCAGCTAGGTCTCTGATTGGAAGGTTTTGAGGAACGTGGAACTACCTCTTTTGGTCCCAGGTCTACTCTGATCCGGCTTGGTAGCACTTGTTATGGTCCCAACTATGGGCAAATAGCGCTCAAATTTGTGTCAAAACACTCTGAAAATATAAAAATAGATTTTTATTGTAAATATATCAGCAATACTTCTTTGGAAAAAATATTACCGGAAATACATTTTTGTAAAAAAACAAATATTATCAGCAATACAGTTTTGAAGAAAAATATATTATCAGCAATACATTTTTTAAAAAACAAATATTACCAGCAATACATTTTTGAAGAAAAAATATTACCTGCAATACATTTAATAAAAAATATTACTAGCAATACATTTTTGAAGAAAAAATATTACCAGCAATACATTTTTGGAAAAAATATATTAGCAGCTATACATTTTTGAAAAAACAAATATTACATGCAATACATTTTTGAAGAAAAAGTATTACCAGGATTACATTTTTGAAAAAAAAACAAATATTACCATCGATACATTTTTAAAAACAAAAAAAACAAAAAAATCAAAACAAAAATTACCAGCAATACATTTTTGAAAAAAAAACCCAAAAAACAAATAATACCAGCAATACAATTTTGAAAAAAAACACTATCACCAGCAATACATTTTTGAAAAAAAATATTACCAACAACACACAAAAAAATATTACCAGCAATATATTTGATTCTCGACAAAAAGAAAAAGACTTTACAAAAATACGTGAATGAAACCTGATCTACAAACTATTGTATTTATACGAACCTATCCTAAAAATCTTACTGGCATTAAGGTTGATACGCTGTAAAACAAAATAAACCATGAAACCATTCAGAACATGTACCAGGAGCAACCCGCCTGCATACGGACCAAAAAGGAATAAGTAAGTAAAAAAAGGGAAAGGAGTGTAAGTCAATGATGTCATCTTCTCAAAGTGTTTGTTTAACCTTTACAACGAGGTGAGCCTAAGGAAAGTAGAAGCCCTACCAAAATGTATTATTCTTAACAACAATCATATCAATCAAACATAAGATACACTGGTGACACTTGCTGGGACTCCTGGACAAGGTAGTAAAAGAAAGCGAGAAGAAATGACTATCAATTGTAAGAAGACAGAATTTAAGGTCGTTAGCAAAAGGGACACACTAAGATGTGAGTTACAAAATGGGGACGTGAAACTCAAACAAGTTCAGATGTTTAAAAAGTGTTTGAAGAGATGACGGAAAATGTGACACGGAAATCCGAAGCAGCATTAGAATTTTAAAAAAAAGACGCCTACCAAAATATAAGCAAAGTATTAAGATGCGGGAAAAGTTCATTACAACAAATAACTAATAATCTCTATCTACAAAAGGCTGGATGTGTGTGTGTAACGAATGCACGGCTGCAATTTTCGACGGATTTGCACCAAAATTTACATGCACATGCTCCAAGTTAGTGGGAAGGCCAAGACCAACGTTGTATTTCCCAACTCCCATCAATAGTGGAAATAATCGATTTTTTCATGCTTCTACGGCAGTTTTCATGTAGTTTGCGGACATTTTCTACTGGCCAGAGTGAGAGCCTATAGCTGGCTGCCACGAATAGGCAGGGAGATTCTATTGGCCAGCGTGAGAGCCAACAGCTGATTGACACGAATGTTAACTAGCATGCTAGCATGCAAAAAAAAAAATCGATAGCTGCATTCGTCACAAGTGGGAAAAATTTAAATCTGCATGGCACTTTACTCCAATTGGCTCATTCGCTTGCTTAAACTCAACGTTGATTTTGATTCCGCAGAACTGGGTTGGGTGTGAAAAAGTATTTGTTAACATTCTTTTTTCATTCGGTTTTTCCAGTTACGAGTCCTTTTTTAAAGCTGATCGTTTTGTGTTCATTTTGTTTAGTTCTTTTTTCGTAACAGATTTAATGTTTAGTATAGAGCTTAGAAAAAAATCGCATTGTGAGATAGGAAAGAAGTAAGGCATGTAGCAACATCAGCACGGAAAAGGGCACTCCTTTGAAAGGCAAGGAAGGGCAAAATATTTTAAGTTAATTGATAGAGATTGCTATATGAATTGTACGATTTTTGAATCAAGCACGGGCAACGCCGGACCATGCTGCTAGTACCCTATAAAGGGTAGCTGTAACGTTACAGCAGCCCTATATAGGGTACTGTTAGTGTACCTATGGTAGTTGACGTATAAGTTTTAGAATAAAATAAAATACTAGTGCTTCTAACTAATAGCTGATGATAAGTGCCTCTTGCCAATAGACATTTAACTGTGAAGAATATAAATTTTAGAGGTTGACGTCACAAGGTCACGTGATATATAAGAAATTAATTCTTATAAAAGTAGAAGTTCACAGGGAGTTCAATTGGTAGTGAATGATGGACAATTCTTTCTCAGAAGAAGAGGAGACTTGAGGCAACAGAGATGGGGTTCTACAGTAGAATGAACGGAGAAGTCGAGCAAGGAGGATTTAAAAAAAAAAAAAATGGGAACAAAAAGGACACTTATGCTTAGAATCAGAACGAGATAGTTGAAATTTCTGGGACACAAAATGAGGAAAAGGGGGCTTGTTGAATTTGATACTCACGGAACATTCAAGTCAAGGGGGTAGAGAAAAACAGGCCTTACAGTTATATCACGATGAAACACATGCTGTTGTATGATCATCGAATACCAGGTGTTGCAAGATCGGATGTACAGGTGGTGTAATGGATAACGGCCCGGGACTGGAATTCGGATAACCGAGTTTCAATTCCAATCGGCTTCATTATAATACCAGGAATTGTAAGCTTGAATGTGCGGGCGGTGTCATGAATAACAACGCGGAATTGGAATTCGGATAACCGAGTTTCAATTTTGATCGGCTTCATTATAATACCAGGAGTTGTAAGGTTGGATGTGCGGGCGGTGTCGCGAGGAACAACGCGGAGTTGGAATTCGGATAACCGAGTTTCAATTTTGATCGGCTTCATTATAATACCAGGAGTTGTAAGGTTGGATGTGCGGGCGGTGTCATGAGGAACAACGCGGAGTTGGAATTCGGATAACCGAGTTTCAATTTTGATCGGCTTCATTATAATACCAGGAGTTGTAAGGTTGGATGTGCGGGCGGTGTCATGAGGAACAACGCGGAATTGGAATTCGGATAACCGAGTTTCAATTTCGATCGGCTTCATTATAATACCAGGAGTTGTAAGGTTGGATGTGCGGGTGGTGTCATGGATTCATGTAATGAATGTAATTTTATCGAGAATGTCGAGATATATAGCAGGAGCACCAGATCAGGCAAAACAGCAATATTCCTTGCACGAACGAATGTTAGATTTATAAATGTACAAGATGGGTTCTGACAAGAGAAATTGTCTGGCACGACACAGTGAAGCAATTTTTCTAACAGCAGCCCTGCCGAACACTTTTGATTTTCTTTCCTTCATTCTACATTTTCTCAGCCCCTGAAGATGACACATATATCGAAAGGTTGCACACAGCCCTATTTCTGTTATTTTTGCACCTGAGACAACCAGCTTTACATAAAGCTTACATTCGAACTTTGGAAAAGACGATCAATAAATTCAATAGGTATAAAATATCTACCCTTTTAAATAAAACTTGTTTAGAAGAACAATTGCTGAATAATTATAACTTCATAGCATTAGGAATTGTCCCCTTGTTATCTTTCCAAGTCCATGTTCATCCATCCATTTCTACTAACTTCATAAATATGTCACTAACTGCTTCCCGCTGATTGACTTATTTGTTTTTACGACTTATCAACTCTTCGCACATTATTTAAAGCCAGAAAATATTCATAGATTGTAAGAATTTTTGGGCGATAATAATATTTTAATGATAGAAGCATTACTGATTAACCCATAGTTGGCGGGAGAAGAGGTGGATTTATACATTTCCTAATGGAATTTGAGCGTAAGTGAATATAACGAACCCGATTGGAATTCGAACTGCTCTTGGAGTAACCTTCATGCGGTACGATGAGATGTATGACATGCTAGTGCCATCTGACGCGTGCTGATACCTGGATCGTCTCCGACAGCCTGTAGAATGTGTTCTTCGTGGTCAGGCGTACGACCTGATCTCGGTCTTTCCCGACCCATAGTTTGTGGTGACACGGATCCTGTCTCAGCAACACGACGATAAGCAGCAGCAGCAAAGGTTGGATGACTCGACTGCTTTCGGTCTGGATACACAATCTGATACAGCCGTGCAGCCTCGCGTCCATTACCATTCGCGCGACCGTATATAAAAATCAGATCTGCCCGCTCACAAAATGAATATCCTGCTATTGTTAAATGGAACACTTCTCAGTTAACTCACTGCTATACATGTAAACCTTTGAAGACAGACTAGCCACAAATGTACACGAATGACAAATGTAACCTAGTCTATATGGCAACACGCCGCCATCTAAGGTAAACTTTTAACTTAATAAGTCAAAAATGAAGGATTTCGGAAAATGTTTATATGGATTTTGTCCTTGATTTGGCGTGAGGAACCCGTCCCTGACATTTGTAAAAGTATTTTTGATACACCCTACCCTATATATATATATATATATATATATATATATATATATATATGCGTGAGTGTCTGTGTGTAACACTGACATCTCATTTTAACAGATATATTTATCAAAATTACACAAAAATATCTTGAAAAACTAGAGTAAATTTATTCAATAAAATCCCCATTGGCTTCAAATACGGCCTCCATGTGACTTTAGAATCTCCTGCAACACTTCTGGATTGTCTCCTTGTTTAAGTTGGTGAATACTGTCATAATCCTTGCCTTCAGTTCATCTTTGCGGTTACAAGGAGTTTTGTTGGTCTCTCGCTCAGCTACGCCCCCCCCCCACACACACAAAAATCAAGGGGGTTGCAGTCTGGGGAGTTAGGTGGCCAGATGTAAGGAGTGATGTGTGTGCAGAAATTATCTAAAAGCCATGACTAGTTTTTCCTGCTTGTGTAGCATGGTGCAGAGTCCTGTTGCCAGACATAGGGTCTTCCAGCAGCCACCCTCTTGACACACGGCAGCTCTACCTCCTCGTGTTGAGTCTGAGGCCCTGTGGGAAGATTAATGTGAAGGCATAACTTCGTCATCACCATTAGACTGATCCAACACTTTCCGAATTCTCTGCACTGTCCTCAGATTGACACCAAAATACTCCGAAATGTTCGTATTGCAGTTTCAGGCGCGAATGCCAAACAGTACAGCATATCTTTTCCAAAATTCTGGCGAAATAAATTGCGTCATGGTGCTCTTTTTTCTCACAGACGGTGCCCAACTGACCCTACTATACTGTGCAGTCGACAAAATCAAAAATAAACAATGCGCATGCGTGAAATTAAAAATATAAAATGGCGACAAATTACCCATCGCGCCCTATACCTATATGATTTCTTTTGCTTGCTCGCCATGTCTTTGCTCAACATCCATATTAATCTATGTTTATTTATTTTCCTCTTTCTTTTGCCAAATTATCTTTGCTTCCGTTTTACTTTCTCTCTTTCTTTTCCCTTTATCACTTTATGTGTATCTTTTTTTTTCTCTCTGTCTCTGTCCTTTCATACCTATCTGACAATCTGTCAGCCTGTATCAATCCCAAGTCTCTTGATTTCCTTTAATTTTTGTTAATTTCTTTATAGGCATTCTCCCTATAATTTCTTTATAGGCATTCTCCCTCTGACACAGTCTTTCCTATCTCTCATCTTCCCTTTCTCTCACTCTCCTCTCTCTATCATCTTTTCGATGACTCTTCTGAAATACTTCAATTATTTTCTTTACACCCTTTTAATCTTCCTTCTTCCTCTCAATTTAATCATCTGTGTTTATTTTTTTTCGACTTTCATTCTCATTCTTCTAGGTCCCATTTTTCTGGTCTCCTGTTTCAGCTTATAACGACACCATTTTTCTCCTCCACCTTCTTCTTCTTCTTCTTCTTCTTCTTCTTCTTCAATGCAAACCCATTCGTCCATTCATCTATCCTCGCCAGCCTCAACTACCGCCCGAACAAACACGACACAAAATTACCTTCGTGGCGAGTATGGCCGCCTTAATCCAATAACAGAATCTCTCGTATCGTCGGCGGGAGAAAAAAAATTGTTTGACCCTTTCCTCAAAGTACGAGATGCCATTCATGATCTTTACTGAGAGAGCCGTGCCGTTTTTATTAAGTTGTAATGGCTGTCCCCGGCTGCAGGATGTGACTATCCATACAGACACCCACTTGATGTAGTATGTCCATCAGTAAATTACTTGGACCAATCATTAGGCGACACGTTGCAGGCGACTAGTGGATTGCGTCTAGTTAAATGCTCTTACTGATATAGCTCTACACAAAAACAACCTTGTAAACTATAAACATTTTCTCTGCTTCTATTACGTTTATTTAATCTTTCTTGTACGTTTTTGATTTTTTTAAAGTGTGGGGCGGGACTACATTTTCTTTGCTTCCTGTCTGCTTGCATCAATGCAAAGTTGTTACAGTGCAGAAATATGTATAAGGTGTTTACTTGGTTGAAAGGCTCTGTGTGTATGTACGCCTTATGTAGACAGGCCTTGTTATTGCTTAGCTTTTAATTTGTCCGCATGTGTGTGTATTTTGGCGTGTCTACGAAGCAAAAGACGCATTGGAATTAATATTTACGACTATATCCCTCCATTCGTTTAAATAAATGCGTCTCCATCTGCGCTACATTAAAGAGTGCCTAGATTTGTGTATATTTGAAAGAAAATGAGTGAATAAATTTTGCAATAAACTTGTACTCCTGTCCTCCATCTGAAAGCCTCCCATGTGGTACGACGGAGATGAACTAGACATGCACCGATATATACACGCCCGAAATAAAATCCTTCCTGTATATCAGAATTTGTAATTGCATGCATGTATTTCCGTAATGGCGTATCTCTGCATTCTGCCAAAGATCAAAATGTTGGTACCCGCCTTTCGACATTAGATTCAAGGCTGAATTCACCAGAATTTACTTTTTATATCCGATTTAGAATGACAGACATTGCAAACAAAGAGAAAAATCAAACAGTTAATTATATATATATATATATATATATATATATATATATATATATATATATATATATATATATATATATATTTGTGTGTGTATTATGTATATTTTGGCAACATATTTTCATTAAGACATGTCTCATTAAATAATTTAGATAAGCTTTGTCTATTTATTTCTAATATGAACCTTTCGTAATTACGAATAAGTTTCTTAGTATTCTTACTTAAGGAAGAAAGAAAATTACTATGTTGATGCATATTCATTTTATTCCGAGTACTTTCGACATTAACACAATGTCATCATCAGGGTCTTGCTTTTTTTAAGACAAAAATTGTTGTGTTCATCATTTTTCTCAGACAAAATTGTGTTCCTCTGGAAATTTAATTTTTACGTCTGAAGTTAAGTGTGTCCAATTTTTAATTTTATCATGTAGAGATACATGCAAACGTTCATTGTACAGCACAAACCCTTAGCGTTTTTCACTTTACACCTAAAAATTTAATTTTCAGATAAACACAACAATTTTGTCTGAGAAAATGATGAATACAACAATGAGGAAAATATATATTTAATATTAATATAAATTATGGCACTGTTATTATACAACGCGTACTATTTTATTAATGCCAGCACTCAATGTACGATATATATATATATATATATATATATATATATATATATATATATATATATATATATATATATAAATTTTGAATAAAAAACAAGATTCCATGTAAGCTATTTCACCATAACCCCTTTAACAGGGTTCAGGATCATGACCCTGTTAAAGGGGTTATGGTGAAATAGCTTATTACATGGAATCTTAACGTGGTCTGTTTTTATTCAAACATATCTTCTGAATTTTACATTGAGCTCTCTGGATATCATCCTCCTCGGGTCTACCCATACGGATTACCTAAGTTTGCATAAACTATATATATATATATATATATATATATATATTATAATTATTTTAAAAAAATATGATTCCATCGCTACATAAGGGTTTTCATGTTTCAAAAGGGGCTAAAATCTTCAATTTCATTATAAAAATTAAATTGAATTAAAGTATCAAGCTCTGTTTCATCTTCAAGCGAAATTTTTGGAATAACTAATCTTGAAATATATATATATATATATATATATATATATATATATATATATATATACATACATAGGAGGCACGGTGGAGTAATGTATAGCGGCTTGGATTGAGGAGTTCGAATTCCAGTCGAATCCATTACATTCACTTACGTGCTAATACCCTTGGGAAAGGTGTGAATCCCCTTCTTCTCCCTCCAGCTATGGGTAAATAGCAAGGCAAACTGGATTCTATAGCCTTGGATGGCAACTGGTCTAGGAGAAGGACAACTCTGAATTCAAAACCTGTGAGTGTAGTTTTGGGGACCTTGTGGCACATAGTGCACCAGGTCTCTGTATTCGCCCCTTCAAAAAGTGTGGATGGTTCTGCACAAAACCCTCACCACTATAATCAAATCTCATGTGCTGTTGTCGGGCTGTCGGTTTTCTCATACGACGAATTCAGTATTTAAAGAAAATGTGCATGAAGAAAATTAGCAAACATAAGAGTTAATTACAATCAATACTTCCTAAGTACTCTACTAATGTGAATTACCAAAAAAGCACTGTTCAAGAAGGATAGCGTCAATAGAAAGTATTACATTTAATAAAATTAGCAAATATATCGCATATCTTCCCTGATAAATATATAAATTATTTTTCGGTTATGCATAAGAACACACACACACACACACACCCACACCCACACACACACACACTTACACACTTATATATGTATATATATTGATTTGGGGTGGAGTATGTTTTGGATTTTGGTTGGTTTTATTTAATTTTCATGTTGAATTTTGTTTTTATCTATATTTGTGTCTATAGGTAAACATTGGTTGTTCATACCCGAGTTCACAAGCATCCACCCGCTAGGTAATGCCGTTTGTAGAGGCCTAACTGTTCTGCATGAGGTGGAGTATGTTTTATATTTTCAGCGTATTTTTAGGCCACGCCGACCGGACGGATGTCTGTGGTGAGTGGAAAGTTATCAACGCACCATTTTGTTGCTTGTGTAATCAATAAACTGTAGTATGCCGTTGATAAGAAAGAGGTCAGTTTCAAAAGCTAATGAAATTAAACTTATGTCAACAACAACAACAACAAAATAATGTTTAAATTTTCTATCTCGTTATAGGAGAAGCCAGTTTTGGACAAGATTGCCAAACGCAGTTCTAATGGGTTTATGAAAAGAGAAATCTTAAACAGATCCAGAACAACTTTCAATAATTCAAACTGGACAGTATTTACCGGTAAAAACAATTCCTTCCTGTATTTAGTGTTATTTAAAAGATATTCAGACTTTCTCTAGAAACGCACTTCTCCAAGAAATAATGAATTCTAGAGGTATCCAGAAATAAAGAATCAATTTAAATAGCGGATTAATAAAGAGTATCAATGATTCTCCAAGAAATAGGGATGAAATTACAATGAATAGGGGGATCAATTTACAATGGACTTACATAGCAAAATGAACCCCCACTTAATTTTTTAAATTATTTTGTTTATGATTGTATAATGGTATGTATTATTAAAAACATACCATTATACAAAAGCAATATGAAAAAAAAAAAAACGGTTTATTTCTTGTATAGCCAGGAATTCTTTATTACACATTGATGCAACCTGGAAACTTTGGCTAATCATATTTGAATAGACGTCCCATTCATTTTATTAAAAAAGTGTATTTTATTACTGGAAATAGCATGGTTTCTCAAATTATCAGGCCGGTATCTGAAAATAAATAAATATACAGTTTAATAAAATATATCTAGCATCTAATCAATTATGAGTACAAACTAAAAATGCTTAAAATCACACACACACACACACACACACACACACACACACACACACACACACACACACACACACACACACACAAAAAAAAAAAACACACACACACATCTTGCCTTTTATAGATGATATACAAAGCCTAAAGTGTGAGTTTCTACTGGATTTCTATTTCGCCATGACAATGCCCTTGTTTACACGTCCTGAACATCTTGCAGTTTCTGGCCGAGAAAAACCTCGCTGTACTGAAACAACTTTCCCATTCACCTGATCTTGCTTTGTGTGACTTTTTCCTTTTCCACAAGCCAAAGTAGATAATCAATTGAACCCATTTTGAAGCCATCAAGAGGACCGTAGCGATTAATCTGAGGGCGTTATCCAAGAAAAATCCTTCCAGCAGTGCATAGAGGATAGAAAAGTGCATTAGACATGAGGTGGGTTATACTGAAGGGGAAATTATGTAATTTGTTGTTTGGAATAAAATGTTTGTGACAGTAGTCCCGATACTTTTCAGATTACCTCATATATTCACTATTAATTAATTTAATATTAACTAGCCCAATGCTCAACTGGTTTTGAATTCAAACGTGTCTTTCTTCTAGACTGGTTACCAAGGAAGGTAACCATCATTCTGTTTAACCCATAGCTAGATCAGCGCATCATTCTGATTAACCCATAGCTAGGAATAGAAGATATAGGTGCCTTTACCAAAGGTGAGTTGCATCAAAATAAATGTAACAAACTCGACATGATTTCTCGCTTCGAGATTTCGCCACCTGCACATCCACGCAAACAAATTTAAAACAGGAAGGGATCATATAATTGTGGCTTGCAGAGAAACAATTCCTCGAGAGAATAACAACGAATCCAGGCTTTGAGAAATAGCGAAGACGATATTGAAAATATGAATAACAAATTGATAATCATCATTAAGGAAGCAGCAAAGAGAACAAAAAAAAAACAAAGTGAAAACAGCAGTAAGAAAGGGAGATAACTGAAAACACAAACACTTGGTGAAAGGGATAATAAAATAATAAAAACCTAACAGAGATAAAACTGAAAATAAAGAAATGAACAAACTTAAAAAAAAAAGAACTACAGAAGAGAAAAAAGAGGAATATAGAATGGAAAGAAGAACCTATCAGAAAAGAGAAAACCTTGAAACATGTTCAATCCCACCTGGATAAGCCGCGAATACCTGGATTAAAAAACATTAATAAGCAAATTCCTAATACAGTGAGAAGGTGTTAAGTATAACTGGAAAGTGGCATGTCTATACTGTGAAAATAAATACCGACAGTTACTCCAGTATATACCTGAGAAGTTTCAGAGGTCACAACAGACAAAAAAGAACCCATGCGAAGATGGCATAGTAACAGACATTTTGAAGAATACAGGAGAATAATTCTTCAAAAATTAGTACAGCTATTTATTAAGGTGTATAGAGATGCTGTAAAACTTTAATCTAGGAATTTTATATATAAAAAAATGAGAAAATAAAGACTTTGGAAACTAATACCGTATGACATTATTATCGAAGATAACGAAGATTTGTAAACAATTCACCAAAGTTTTTACAAAAATAAAACACCTTTGGCTGAAAGGAGACTTTAGGACAGGCCTTGGCAAGCAAGAAAAGGAACACGTTAATAATTAGCTGCAGCCCGCAAGAGTAAATGACTGAGTAGTAATATATATATATATATATATATATATATATATATATATATATATATATATATATATATATATATATATATATAGAGAGAGAGAGAGAGAGAGAGAGAGAGGTGATGGTGAAAAATGCTTTTTTTTATATTTTCTTGTTCTTCTACGGAAAATTAAACATATTAATTAGTTTGAAAGACAGTGAAACGTTGGTTCGATTAAATCATGCTTCCACAAAACTGAATCTTTTTATGCGATCAATCATCGAATTTATTGTAAACACCAGTCCCGCGGGACACACTAGGCCGTCGCACGGACCGCATCCAGCCCGCGGGCCGTATTTTGCGCAGGACTCCTTTAGGACTTATTATTCTAGAACAGACCATTTACAAACAATAAACCAAATATTACTTAAAAAAGAAAAAAAGATAAAGAAATAGAAGCATTCAATAAAGCAATTTGTTGAGTTTTTCGTAACAGTGACAAATTCTTTTAGTAAAACATTCGACAGACTTTACATCGTTAAGCGAATAGGATATTAATGAAAATTAAGTACATATTATTTGAAATGTAATAAATACCAGGACTGCAAGAATTCGATTACAGAGAGACTCAGTAAAAATAAAGACTGGGAAAAAAATGAAAACAAAGCGATATTATATCAACTAAATTATTTTAAGCATGCCGAGAATGTATGGTAATATATATATATATATATATATATATATATATATATATATATATATATATTATATAGGGATTTTACAAACACATATTCATTTCCACTCTCAAACATTGTCATTCTTTCTCTCAATTTTACCCTCTCTGTATATATATATATATATATATATATATATATATATATATATATGTGTGTGTGTGTGTGTGTGTGTGTGTGTGTGTGTGTGTGTGAGGGAGTGTATGTGTATATGCGCGTATTAGGTATGTACATTATATGCACAGATATATACATATGTGTGCGTATTTGCATGTGTGCGCTTTTTTATCTTTTTGAGAGGAGAGAGAGAGAGAGAGAGAGAGAGAGAGAGAGAGAGATGTGGAAGGAAGTATAAGACAGGATGAGGAAGGATGTATAAATTTAATAAATGCGAAAAATACAAGATTAAAAGATGACAGAGTGGCCATATTGGTAACATAATTTTTCATATATATTGGAAACTCTGCACCATTTGATAAATGAGTTTTTTAGATAATATATATATATATATATATATATATATATATATATATATATATAAATAAATATATATATATATATACATGCATATAGTATATATTTATATATGTATATATACATAAATATATATATATATATATATATATATATATTTATATATATATTGCTTATGTGTATTGATTAAAAAATCTACCACACCATTTATATATATGTATATGTGTGTGTGTGTGCGTGTGTGTGTATAATGTGATAAAATATAATATTAAGTTACGCTATATCAGGATATATATATATATATATATATATATATATATATATATATATATATATATATGTTTCATTAAAAAGAATGACAAAATACTGTAGTTAAGTTTTTATTTTAATTTTTTATTTTCTTGACGGAAATTATGCAGAAATTGTCCAAATGTTTTTTGTATGTCAAAGCGCTTTCGGCTATATTCTTAGCCGTTTTCAAGGATAAATTTTGTTTCTACTTTTAACTGAATATATGGATTGCTTTATGTGTCTAAATTTATAGGAATCTGTTGTTTTCTAAACACGGTCAGCACACTACGGCCGTATTCATAGTTAACATTATTGCGTGTTGGCTTTTTCTCTTAATATTTAACTAATAATTCTGCCGATATTTTCAGCCTTTTTGCAACATGTGAATGAGAAAACTCGCGTTACATCTCTCTCAATTTGGTCACATTTAAATACACATAGAGATCTACCAAAATCTATCTAAAAGAAACTTGTTTATAATACAAATATAATAACATCATCCCCATGTAAAAAAAGCGAAAAATAATGGAAGCATTATGAAAAAAGAAAAGGTCTCCACTCAATATCAACTATGAATACGGCCACAATGTGCTGACCGTGTTTGGAAAATAAAATATTCCTATAACTTTAGATACATACAGAAAACAATATATGTATATTTAATTAAAACGAAAAATAAAATTCATCCTTGATAATGGCTAAAAGTATAGCCGAAAGCGCTTGGACATAGAGAACATTTGGACAATTTCTGCATAATTTACTTCCAGAATAGAAGAAAATAATAACAACACAAGAAAAATTAAATAAAAAACTTAACCGCACTACCTTGTCAGTCGCTTTTAATGGAACTTGTATAAAAGAAGGATTGCTGCCCAAATACACAATTATATATATATATATGTGTTTGTGTGTGTGTGTGTGTGTGTGTGTGCGTGTGTGTGTGTGTGCGAGAGAGAGATTAAATATATCTATATGTGTGTGTGTGTGATTAAATATATTATATATGTATGTGTGTGTGATTATATATGTGTGTGTGTGATTATATATATATATATATATATATGAAGAGATAGAGAAATATATAGATATATATAGAGA
>CAHIKZ030000695.1:15000-40000 GCA_903632075.3 Acanthosepion pharaonis | reverse complement strand
TATCTATCTATCTATCTATATTTGGATCTGTTCATATCTATCTATCTATCTATCTATCTATCTATCTATCTATCTGAGTCTGTTCATATCTATCTATCTATCTATCTATCAAGACTCAGATCAAACCAAATATGGAGTATTTCGGTTACACATGGCCTCGAGCAGCCTGATCCTCTCTTTCTAGTATCAACATTATTCAAAATCGTTTACGCTGCCTTGTGAGCGATTGTTTTCCACCTTACAGCTTCTTTCCCGTAGTCGAAAAGTCACTAACCTATCTCTATTTCATGGCAAATATACCGACGAATTCCATTCCTTAGTGCCACCAGCTCCAACCCTTACATAGGGTCGAAACATTCTCATTCACATCGTATTCCACTGGTAAGAAAACTCCAGAGAGGATGCTTCCTTGATTAATCTCTTCCAGTCTTGAATCACCTGTTATCTCTCTGCACTTCTTATCTCCCATTCTGTCCTCATCTTCATGTCCATATAACAACCTCTTTCTATGGCATTTTACCTTGAGTGGTTCGTGAGCCTTGTATTGGGGGAACAATAGTAATAAAAATGAACATTTATAGAGACCAAACAGTGGATGCAAGCAGAGTTAGGTTGTAGGTAATGCATTTAAACAGTGACGTCAGCGATATGCTTTGCCCCAAAAGAACAGCGCTTCGAAAAAACATAGCTAATGATTGTTACATATAGTCTGTCTATATCTCTGAGATGAGGTATTATGATTACTTAAATTATTGTCATTTTTTGGAGTTTTATCCTCATCTTCATTGCCATATTCAGAACGTTTTGGCCGTTGTACGCCCCGGTCTTCTTCAGGTGATTGAAATTTCGAGCCGAATTCTTAACTTCGTCCACCGGGGTAGATTGTTCTAGTTCTACGTGCTATATCTCAATTATTTCCCTTTAATTCAAGTGTGGTTCACAACTCTTTGAGTCCAATTATTGGATCTAACCAACGCCTTCATCCACTGGGCCATGTGTCCTTGAGGTTAGATTATTCTGATTCCACGTGCCATGCCTCTACCGGATGTCTCATTTATTTCCCTTTAACTCAACTCTCTAAGTTTTTGGTTTACGACTGTTGTAGCCTGGTATTGAACTCAGAACTCTTTTCGGTTCGAAATTCCAATCACGACCGGAGCGTTGTGAATATGGCAATAAAGATGAGGATAACAGTCCGAATAATATAAATAATGTATGGAACAATAGTTTTTCGTATCTGAAAATTCACATAATGAGGAAGGAGGGTTTGGAAAAATTACCCCTCACGAGGCATATTCAGAGCAAGAGAGATAAGCCTCCTCTTTGTTTACATCCTCTGGGGGGAAGTATCAAAGGGACAAAGCTTATTGAGAGCTACAAGGGATAGGGGTTAATGTGGAGGGTCATGATCGCCTACGTCTTGAAGGGACACGGTACATAAAAAGAAAAGTATGTAAAACAATCTAAGTATTAAGTTAAGAAAAAGATCAGGTGAAAGATATTCTAGTTAAAAATTTATAATGAAAATGCTTCACATAAGAAATTCAGGCAAAGACTAATACAGGCTGTCTAAATATATATATATATATATATTCATTTTGAAGTTTTTTCAAGTAATAATTCCAGTAAGTAAAACCAAATATATCTAGTCTAAATAATTCATATGAAGACAGTACTTATTATAAATACATGCACTTTATTTTAATCACCCCAAGAAAGGAAGTAAAGTCCCTAAGACACAAGGGGTTACACGGTGTGGAAGAATTAAAAACAGAACCATTAATGATGAGCGGGAAGAAGAAAGAGCAATCAGGAGGACAGAAGATAACGATTGACATTGCATTTAAATCTACTTATTCGCTGTTAGGTGGGCTATTGCTTAAAAAGTTTGAGAAAAACTAGTTTAGAGAGTAGAAGTTACTGATTTTCTGTCAATTTCTGAAAAATCAATTTGTTCAAATTTTTTTTTCACCTTTTTCCATTTTTTAAGATAATCGAATCGCAATTAAATACTGTAGGAGAAATATATTATTGCTCTCGGTTTCTTGACAATGTTTCTTAATTGCTCACCGTTTTGTTTTTACGCTTTAAGTTTTCCTCGCGACTAAGTTTGTATATTCCCATCTTTAGAGTGTATATCGCGAACGTCAATATTTCCTTCTTAAAAAAAATACTGTAGTATGTGATGAACACCAAGAAATATCAAATAGACAGAATCGATTTTAATGTTAATAAATATCCTTTGCTCTAGGAGAATTTGATCTGTGATGACCTCATTGTATACTGGATTCATTCTTAGATGATACCAAAATACATTTTATCCTTAGCGTTACACAAGAGCTTCAGAGAAGCCAGGAGCATCTGTAGGTTAACCTGAAAGATAGCCTCCTAGACAGCAGGTGCAGATTCGCCTCTCTCGGGTTGTCAGCGGCTGCACACGATATATAAACAGGTGAACGAGTAAGCTGGGTTTATGATGAACATAAATGGAACCAAGCGGATAATAGGAAGATACCATTCACCCGGCCCCGTGAGGGTGAAGAGCGAGGGTGAAGAGCGAAAAAAGAGATTTTTTTTTTTTTACATTTTTGAGAGAGAGGAATAAACCATGTTTGGGGAAAGCCCCTCAAAAGGAACAAGCCCACTCGATGATATTAGTTAACCAATTCCGGGATTAAATTTTAACCAATAGTGATGAACGGATGTTCCCTTAGGGTGACCCCTTGACTTCAGCGCCTATTGGAAATTAAGTTCTGCCCAAGCCGGAAGTGGAATTCATACATACAATACATTGTTAAAGATGCTGAGAAAATGGCCGGTCTCCAATATTGCTCCTGCAAGTATCTCACTCCTGTTATCCTTTAGCTTTACAAGAGCCAAATCAGGTCGAAAACGGATCCTAGTGCCATATATCGGCAGGCGCTGCCTCTTCTTCACTTTCCACTCTTGAGTTCAAATGTGTCTCCGCGGCCTTGTAGGTGATGAATTATTTTCCACCCTACAGCCCCTTTCTCACAGAGCAGACATCACGGATCCCTTGCTGTTCTAACGATATTTCCATGGAATGTGTTCAGACAAATTACATTCCTTAGTTCCACCAATTCTATCCTTCACAGCTAAGACCCACCATGCGATGCCCATTGTAGCAAATCACCCTCATTTACTTCGCATTCTTTTGGTGAGATTCAAGCAGCTTCTTCCTACGAACATATGCCTTGTGGAACCGTATCCCAAAGTTACTTCCCCAATCACTACAATCTTGACCTGTTCAAGTCTAGAGTTAACCGTTATCTTCCATACATGTCCGCATAAGCTGTACCTTCTACTTTGTAACCCTCTGTCTCCAGTGGTTTTTGGACCTTGTACAAGGTGAACATCACTAAAAAAAAACAAAAAAAAAAAATTATTTTACGCATAAGATTTTCTTTTTAGCCTGTACAACAATGACGTCGCATTTCTCTCTGCTTTAAATGCACTGTGTAACTATTTCAGAATTCCTAAGGAAGGCCGGAGAGCACAACGGTCGAAACGTTGTGATAAGAACAATAAAGACAGTAGTCCAAATATAAATAGTGCAAATTATATTTTCTAATGAATGTTCACCCAATAAAAGGCTCAAGAGTCTCCTAAGGTAGAGGGTTACTATATTAGTGTAGGAAAGGATAAGCGTCAGGAATATAGAGCTAAAGTCGACTTTAGAAGAAACCGGAAACCCAATACTAAATAGAAAAAAAGGGATAAACCTCTACTTCTTTTCAAAAGAGCGTGAAGCAGTATGAACCGGACGATAAGCGAATCTATCTACGTCTATTAATATATTCAGGATTTATTATTAATGCGTAATCTTAATATAAGATACGCAAATCCAACAGTGTTGATGGCAGATATAGAAAAAAGCTAAAGGAAATACTACACAAGGTAATAAAGGAAAGCAAGAAGAAAAGACTCGTGCCTGTTCTGCAGACATCAGGCTTTCAAAATTGTAAAGGTAAAGTGCTTGACGAACGGACGAAATAGAATATCCGAATACTACGTGATTTAAAAATCCGTTAGGACATTTCAAAGTCTGCTAACGTTATTTTCGTACTCGAAATGTGAAACCAGAAAATGTCTGAGTAGATCCCATTTTTTAAACAGCGAAATTAATATTTACTGGTCAAAGACAAGGAAAAAATCTGTTTTCAAAACCGTAGGGAAGAAAATAGGAAAAAATCCCACTATATTACTCAAGAATGAATTTCAATTCACATATAAAGAAAAGAAATGTGTGGAGAGACATGGTCGCTTACATCCTAAAGAAATATGGCATTAAAATAAAATTAAAAAAAATGGAAAAAATTTGCTTGTTTGTGTCCAATACTCGTAGATAGAGTTAGAAACGTTTGTTGCTAAATTTTGTTTTAAAAAAATCGCCAACCGAGTTAATTCAAATTTACAATTTACGAACGTTTTTATCACATCTAAGCTTTGAAAGGCTGAAATAATTACAAGAGTTTTATCTGATTATGGGAAATCACATTTATTTTCTTTTGAGAAAAAGATTCTATCAATCGGCTCTTGTCTTTTGACCCCCAGAACAATAACCTTTCATAGACATTTACCTTTTGCTTTAGATTAGAATTTATTTGTGGCAGTTTTTTGGTGGCTTTGGGTTGGGGTGAGAGTGTGGGGTTGGCTATTCATGATTATCTGTATTTTAATTCGTTTTTTTTTTCTCCTTTTTTTTCTTTTACATTATCTTTTTTATTCGTTTTTTCTTTTTTTCTTTTTTCTCGCTTTTCTTCATTTCTGAACTCTCGCTTTCGTTTTTACTTTTCGTTTTCCTTTCTTTTTTTTTTACTCTAATTTTCATTTTCATTCTTTTTCTTGCTTTCGTCACTTTCATTTTCACTTTTACTTTCTTTTTTCATATACGTTTTCTTTCTTTCTTTCTTTCTTTCTTTTTCGTTATTTCTTTATTTCTTTCTTCTTTCTTTCTTTTTTCATTTTCATTTTTTTCCCTTTCTTCCTATATGCATTTTCATTTTTTCTCTTTATTATTTTTCATTTTCTTCCTTTCTTTCCTCCTTTTATATACATTTTAATTTTCTTTCTTTCTTTCTTTCTTTCTTTCTGTCTTTCTTTCTTTCTTTTACTCTATTATTGTTCTCTTGTCAATTTCTTTTATTTCTTTCTGCCCTCTGTTCCCGTTTATGGGGTCGAGGCTTTACAAATTTCTTAAATAATTTTTTTCTTGTCTTTTCTTCTTTTCTTTCCGTGCTATTTCATTCATTTCTTTCATTCCTAAAAAGCCAAAACGTTCTATTTCAGATTCTTTCCATTCTCTTTTTTATTTCTTTTCATTCCAGCACTTAAAAAAAAAATACCCATCTACATTCTTTTATTTTATATACCCCGTTGGACACCTAATCGAATTACCTCCCTTTCAACCTAAGAACTCTTTACTCTGATCGACTTCTAACTGATGGGACATATAAGTGTTATCCCAGTCCTTGCAATCAAGCTGCTCACACAATCATATTTTTTCTAAAAGAAAAGAGTAAATAACGACCAACAAAAGTTTGTTCTTTTTTTTTTTTTTACCCCTCTCCCCTTAGATTATTAACATAATATCTATTTTGTATGTTATATGCAGATAAAAAACTAATCATCTTTGGATTCGTTTTTTTTTATACCTTTGCTTCTCCAAGCGAAACACAACCGAGGCTTCTTGCTACATAAACTTTCATGAGGAGAATCACAAAACCAGGTTATTAAATGACGCTTAGTGTTAACACAAATTGCCTTATCAAAGTTAAGGCCTTAATCATTTATCATGAGTCATGCTGCTCCATCCCCAACCACATATTCAGCTCCCACCCCAACAAAAAATAATGTAAATTTCTAATTCGATTAGTTTATGTACGCGTTAGGGTTTTAGCATTATTTCAAACACAATTTATCCAAGACATGCACCAACAATCAATATTCTTTGAGGCAGTAGCTGTTCGTCTAAATTTTGCGAATTCTTTTTTTGGGGTTTTTGGTTTTGTTTCAATGCCAAACTGGGGACTTTGCAGGAATAGGTGGTTCCACTTGTATTCGGAACCATTTTGTTGCAGATGATTATCATTTTGACCGTTCCTATGCCTTTCTGAGTCCTACAAATTATCCAAACTGCTTTATTTCTCAATGATAATTCCGAGAAAAAATAATTCTCCATCTTTGATGATTATAAGATTCATTGCCCTACAAGCATTATTTATTTACCACACTGGAAAAAAATCTGTGAAATAATAACCATTAGGAAAAAAAATCAAATAGTAAATTCGTTTCAATCAAATTTTATCGAATTATTTTCCCAAGATCTTTTTAAAAGCAAGAATGAATTTAATGTACGAAATCATTTCTTTCTTGTTCATTTATTTACATCAAATGATTTAGGGACATTCATAGTGGGTTAGATAATTGGATATTTTTTGAATGTTGATTTTCTAGGCAGACAGGCTGTCTCCATTTTGGAAGATTAGTCTAACTAACCCTAACCCTTCTCGATCCTATCCTCTTTCTGTTTTATATTAATGTTCCGCCTGAGAACAAACTCGGATAATTACGAAACATTTAGGCAGATGATAAGAGTGTATCGGTGCATTTCCAAAAATCTACACGACACGAGACTGGCAGCTGACCTCTCCTCAGACTGAACTTTAACAGCTCAATGGTTAAAACACTAGGTTGTGACATTCCAATACCTATAAAACACAAACTAGTAACGTCCAATCAACACTGAACAGTCCTTGAATGTTTGGCAATCGCGAAGAACGGGTGTTCTCTCAAGGAGGCCCCATTACATTGAACTCCTGTTCGCACTCAATTTCATAGCACACCTTTAGTCGAACTATACTATCCGTTGCTAAAGTTGCTGGAAAGTTCTCTGTACCGCTCCAGGAAGTACCTGACTCCCTCTACTATACTCTATCTTTACAAGACCCAGATAAAACCCCCAAAAGCAGTGTTGATGTGTTGGGGCTAGACAGTCTTGAATTTCTATCTTTGATAAATTTCAAAAGCGTTTGCACGGCCTTGTGGATGAATTATTAATGTAGCTTCCCTCTGCCTTTTCTAATAATAATGTAGCTTCTATACCTTTTCTAATAAATATCATAATTATAATATAGCTTCTCACTGCCTTTTCTAATATCATAATCATAAAGTAGCATCCCTCTGCCTTTTCTAATAAATATCATAATCAAATTGTAGCTTCCCTCTGCCTTTTCTAATAAATATCACAATCATAATGTAGCTTCCCTCTGCCTTTTCTAAAAAATACTTTCATCGTAATTATTCTGATGAACTCTCCGCTATGATACCTAGACGTTATGAATTTAAACTCAGTGCTAGACTATCGGTAGGTTCTCATCATTTTACAGTTGAAATGGCTTGACGTAACCGTAAGTTCTATGCTAACAGTTCCTTCTATCTCTTGTGGATCTCCCTTTCGGCTTCTTTCTTCCCAGTCATCTTTGATCTTCAATAATTTAAATGCAAGGTCAATCGTTATCTTCTGTCCTCATAAATCCTCTTTCTTTTATTGTCATCTCTGATTAATAATGTTTTTCTCACATATTGTTTAACGCTCGTTAAATCCTTGAAGTGAAATAATTAAAGTATATTTTGGTGAGCTACGATTATTAGCTGGATTATTTCCGACCCATGCAGGGACGAATCATCCTCATCTTCTCCGTATTCTATTAGTAGGAAGGAACTTCAAATCAGTCAGCTTCTTTCCGAGTGTCGTTGCTTTGTGAAACAGACTCCAGGATGCTTCTCCGATCACTTCAATCTTAGCCTCTGTAAGTCTTCGTTCATACAACAACATCTAGCTTGAGTGCCTCTTGGAGCTTGTATTTGAAAAACAATTAGCAAAAAAAAAGTGCGACTAGCAAGCAAAAAAATGGAAATTTTGAATACTGAAATTTAACTGTCGTCACATTAGAGAAGGCGTGATACACTATTGCAAATGCTTTATTTCTAGGACACCTACTGTAGAGAAGTAGTTGTTGATCTTGTTACACAAACCATTCCCTAATATTCTGCGATCGATTCTTCTCAAACCTTCCACTACTGTAATACTGCACCTGATTATGTTCACTTTAATAAATATATTCTTAGTTTCGTAAGACCCCCCTCTCCCGAAATCGGAATTTCAATTGACCATAATAAACAGGTACACAGATAGTTACCCATTACTAACACTCCTCCACGTTCTCATTTCATTTGGCCTTTTACCATACATAATTCAATTAATAAATGCCCCTACACCAATAATAATACTGATAATAATAATTATTATTATTTTTATAGTAGTGGAGGCACGGGGGCGTAATAGATAGAGGCTCGCGAGCCGGGTTCGAATTCGAGTCGGATCCATTACATTCACTTATGCCCTCTTCTTCCCCGCCACCAGATATGGGTAAATAGCTGGACAGACTGGAATTCTATAAACTTGGGTGGCAACCAGTCTAGGAGAATGAAAAACTCTGAATTCAAAACCAGCCTAGTGAGGGATTGGCTCTGTCAGGTTATCTTGCCCAAGAAACAACACTTCTACCGTGACTGCAGTACGCATGATAACCCTACGGGTCACAGGATAAAAAAAATTATTATTATTTATAATCTAATTAAGTTCGATGTTTTTATCGATGTCCTACACTGAGAAAATCAGAATAAATCTTCGTATCCCATTGCTTCAGAAGTCCCCATTGCTTAACACTGCAAATATTCTGTGAAAAGTGATATATTTCTGTGATTCAAGATTACAAACGAAAAACGATGTAAAAAAAAACAATGTATAATAATATTAAATCAAATAAAAAATAATTAGAAGTAACAAATAATAATAATAATGTTTTGAGTCTTTTTCATTTAGGCAAGTATCATACATAATAGTCTGGATTCAAAATGCAGGTTCTGGGACAAATATCAGGAAACCATAGACCATCTAATCTCAGAATGTTCTTTACTTGCGCCAAATGAATGCAAAATTCGTCACGACAGAATAGGGCAATATTTATATTGGACAAAGTGCAAACACTTTGGAAAAAAATGTTAACAAACTGGTATAAATATCACCCTGCACTGGTTACAGAAATAGAGTCAGTCATTTATGTGCCATGCGTGATACACGCTTAGGCGGTCATGCATCGAAAGATACATGACTGACGAGGCAGATTTTTTCTCACAGTAGGTTGCCATTTCTTTCTGCGGTAGACCAGTTGTTATCCAATGCTATAGAACCCGGTCTGCTCTGCTATTTACCCATAGCTGGGAGGAGAGTAAGAGGATTCATACTTTTCCCAAAGACATCCCAAGTCTATGGGATTACACTATCTTTACAAACAGGAAGATTGAAGCAAATAGGCCGGACATAATTGTCAAAAACAGAAAAGAAAAAAAACTTTCCTACTAATTGATATGGCTTGCTCAGCGGTCTGTAACATTGCAACCAAGGAATGTGAAAAACTCTTGAAGTATAAAGACCCGGAAATCGAAATAGAAAAAAATGTGGAAATCGAAAACATGAATAGTACTAGTCATAATAGGGGCGCTTGGAATGGTAAAAAAAGGAACACAACAACACATTGAAAAGATCCCCGGAAATTTCAGCTTAAGAGAAACAGGAAAAAAAATGTCTTGCTAAGTACAACCGACACACTAAGATGAACTTTGTCCATATAACGGTAGTGATGTTATGGGAATTAGAAAAACAAATCATGAAATGTAGCCATAACAACACATCATTACCTCCCTTAGGTCTTCCCGCAGACTTGGTAGGTAGTGGGACCCTAGCAGAAATCAAAATATAATAATAATAATAATAATACCCCAAATAGACATATATTTATAGACTGGGTATGTCGAAGGGGTAATTGTTTACGTCCCACACGCGCCAGATAAACACCCCAAATTCTGAGCGCTGCTTTTAATTCAGTGTGTTGTAATCTTGGCTTAAGAGGATATGAAATTAAATAAAAGTATGAAAATAAGAAAGAAAATAGAAAAAATAAATATGAAATGGTAAGAAAAGAATAGTGAGGGAGGGGGGAAGAAAGAAAGAAAGAAAGAAAGAAAGAAAGAAAGAAAGAAAAATCAAGAAAGATAAGAAGGATAAAAAAGTTAAAGAAAATGAGAAAAAGAAAAGAGAAAATAGTAACAGTAAAAAGGAAAGAAAGGAAAGAAAGAGAGAAAGAAAGAGAGAAAAACTAGAAATAAAAAGAAACGAAGAAAGTAATAGAATTGAGAAAAAAAGGGAAAAGAACGGGAAAGAAAGACAGAAAACGTAACCGAAAGAAAAAGAAAAAAAAAGAAAGAAAAAAGATAAGTGAAAGAAAATAGAAAGAAGTAACAAAGCGATATCGAGTAAATGAGAAAAAATAATAATGAATAAAAAAAAAGTAAGGAAAGAAAAAACAAGTAAAAGAAAAGAGAAGAAAGTGTAAAAGAAAGAAACAAAGGGAAAGAAGCAAAGAACAACGGATGAAAAAGGGGGAAGAAGAAAAGAAGGACGACATAAAGAGAGAAAGAAAAAAAAAGAGATAAAAGGACGTAAGGCAATTTGGATGCAACAATTAACGATAATATTTAAAACGGAGAAGAAAAAGAAGAAAAAAAAGAAAAAAAGAAAAAAGTAATCCTAGAGAAAGAAGTGTTGATCACGTGATATTCATCGATTCTATATTCTACGAATTATCCTGACCAGCATAACCATCTTTGTTGTTTGGGCGATCGAAAAATGAATACAAGTTATCCCAAGCTTTTAAGGAATTTTAAATTGAACAGACGGTCTTCTACTAAAGAGTTAGTCAAACAGTTGTTGGCTCGTAAATTATCATTAATATTATTGCATATTAATTTAATTCAAAAATAAAAATTAAATATTTGCAAAAAGACGAAGTTATTAAACCTTTAAGCACCTTTTCTTCTTTTTTTTCTTCTTTTTTTTCTTCTTTTTTTTTTTGAGAATCAATCTCGTAAAAAAACTTACAATCAAAAGATTTCGTTTCAAAGTCAACCTGACTGGAAAATACAATTACTATCAATGTTGTGTCACCTTCTACCAATTGGAGGCAAGGATGTATAAATAGTTATAAGTTACGGAACGTAATGTTACGGTTCAAGCAGTGCCGGGTTTACCTATAAATTTAGCAGGCCTCTTTGCCGGGTTTACCTATAAACTTAGCAGGCCTCTTTGCCGGATTTACCTATAAACTTAGCAGACCTATAAACTTAGCCTAGGGCCTCAAAATTTAGGGGGCTTCCAGCCAAGATGTATAATATTTTTGACACTGACATAGGCCTTTCGTACACATCCTGTTATAACGCGTTGTAGACTCTAGAAAACACTTTTTTAAACATCTCTCACAATCCTCGGCTTTACTTAAATTGTTTAATTTAACATTCTTCCATTTTTCCCTGCTCGTGAAAATGGGGGATTTGAAGGGGCCTCGATTTCATCTAAATCCGAACCTGGGTTCAATTAAGCAGAATATTTTTGTTAAAGTATTAATCGGAAACGTTGTACCCAGTTCACATGAAGAGCGGGTGTATTATACTCTTTGCCGATTTAGTATGTCAAGATGAACTTGTGGATGATGCATAGTGAAAGTCTAGTGCTACGGTTCAATTAACTAGATTTTTTTCCATGTGGCAACTTTAATCAGATACGTTCAGAGAAAAAAAAGTGGAAGTCCAGTTCATGCCGAGAGTAGTTCATTATACTCTTTGCTGATTTAGTGAATTAAGTTGAAGTTGTGAATGGTGTATAGTGGAAGATTGGTATTTTGGGTCAAGTAGACAGAATATTTTGTCTTGTTAATCGAAAACGTTTATAGGAAACAAAATGGTGTTCTGTTCATGCCAAAAACAGATCAAAACTGTTGGTAGATTTAATGCGTTAAGCTGAAGTTGTGTGTGATACATGATGATAGACTGTTACGGTTTTTGGTTTGGTTTGGTTTGGTTTGGTTTACAGCATATCAATACTTCAATGGATTTTTAATGCCAACAAGATATTTATTGCTGGTAATATTTTTTTCAAAAAATGTGTTGCTGCTAATTTTTTTTCAAAAAATATATTGTTGGTAATAATTTTTCTTCAACAATTTATTGCTGATAATAATCTTTTATAAAAATGTATTGCTGGTATTAAAACCTATTTATACACTTTCATAGTGTTTTGACCCCAGTGTGTGGGGTCAACTATTTGTCCATAGCTGGGACCCTAACAGGTGCTACTACCCCGTGTCCGGATGAACCTGGGAACACCAGCAATTAAGAGGTGGTCCCACGCTCCTCGAAACTTCCTGATCAGAAGCCTTGCTGTTGGACGTAGTTTTTCCTCTTGCCCAGAACGCGGGTGTAGTTTATCGTCATACCCAGGACGCGGATGTAGTCTGGACGTTAACTATTTGCCCATAGGTGGGACCCTAACAGGTGCTATCACCCTGGGTCAGGGTGGACCTGTGAACACCAGCAATTAAAAGTTGGTTCTACGCTCCTCAAAACCTTCTGATCAGAGGCCTCGCTGTTGGACGTAGTTTTTCGTCTTACCCAGGACGCGAATGTAGTTTATCGTCTTACCCAGGACGGTTCAAATAAAGGGAATATTTTTTTATATAGTATCAGTCGAATACAATCACAGGAAACACCTGCTGTCTGGTTTGGCTATTAAGATAAATAGCGAACAATGTGCTGGATATAAATTCTGAAGTTTAGACCTTTCATGATAGAGATCCATAGATATATGGTTAAGAATTGGGGTAAGGAGATCAAACAGGATTGTTCGAATTAGTAGCAAAAGAAATGCGAATCGTTCGATGAGAGCATTGCGAGGTATCCAACGAGAGAAGTAACTAAATATTCCGAGTCGGAGGACAAGCGAGGTCGAAGCGAAATTATATGGAAGAACGTACGTCGTTTGGTTGGGGGATAATATTAAGCGACTAAAGGCGAAGAGTAACCAAGTGCTTTGTAACGATAGCACCACTTGAACATCTATACATTTGTTTCGAACGCAGTCACTGTTTAACGAGAATATTGGATTTTATTCGTTTAACGCCCACGAGTGACAGCTGCGCAGGTCATTTGAGTCTCTATACAGCAGCGTGTGGCCGTGACGTCCGGCGCTCGAGGGACTTTTCTGTTTGCAACTTCTCTCGACGTCTTTATACGTTCGACTCAGCTGTAGTCTTCCCATTACGATTTCTTTCCCCTTTGAGAAAGCAGCTCACAAGACGAGCAGAATTACAGAAGAGTGTGTGGAAGTCGACACTGCCGCTCAAGAAAAAAAAAACGAAGAAAAAAAACGAAAAAAAAACCGAAGTAATATAACAATTATTGACGCCAAAGAAATGTTAATTTATTATAGACTTTTTTGGGGATTGAATAAGATTGAACAACTACTAACCGGTTGATTTCTACTAGAGAAAAACTAAATATTTCAATAAAGACAAAAAACAGGGCGTGTATATTTTAATTCTTATATTCTCAATAGATACCATTTTCTAATGCTTTTAAGCTGGTGCATTGCTGTATATCTCGTGATTCTTGACAAAATGCAAAGAAGGATCTGTAATGTAATCGATCCTGATCTGTCATCTCAACTTCAGTCACTTTCTTACTGACTTGACTTCTGTCTTTTCGAATCTATTCTGTTAATTCGCCCCAAAATTGTAATTCACCCCCAAATTATAATTCACCCCCAAAATAAAAAGAATTTATATTCACTAAAATTCCCACCAAATTCCCCCAAAGCGAGGCCCTTCCATTGCACTCTGGTTGGGTTGATCTTTAAGATCGCCCCAAATCTGAGCGAGTCGGGTGCATTATTTCTAGGTGTGAGGTCTGCATTCACGCTCATACGAATAAACAAGCCAAAAACATTTTTTTATCTATTTTTTTAAATTGTAAAACCTTCCATGAAAGTACCTCAAATATCATCAATGTGAATAACTCCCTGATTTTTAGTAATTTTTCATTCTGAGGGTTGGAGTTGTTGAGAGTAGTCTGAATATCTTTCTATATCTCTGAGATGAGGTGTTATGATTATTTACATTATTTACATTATTCAAAATGTTATCCTCGTCTTCATTGCCATAATCACAACGTTTCAGGCTTGTACGCCGTTGGACAAAATAAAGAGTTCGGTTCGAAATTCCAATCACCTGAAGAAGGCCGGATCGTACAACGGCCGAAACGTTGTGAATGTGGCAATGACGACGAGGATAACAGTCCGGATAATGTAAATAAATTTAATCTGAAGAAGCCCTGAAGGAAGAAGTGTGTCACAAGTAAACTTTTTTTTCACTTTTTAATACAATTTTCCCAATACATACATACATACATACATACATATATATATATATATATATATATATATATATATATATATATATATATATATATATGTCATAATTTTTACATAAGGACAAAAACAGAATGGATAACCCTTTTTTGTTCTCACTATTCGACACGCAGTCACATCGAAACAAGAATGCATCTTTGTAGTGAGTAAGTTGTTTTTGCCCGTATGTAAAAATTATAATAAATTATAATAAATTAAAACAAATATTACTCATTTTTACTTAAAAATAATGCAGAAAAGCATTTTTAATACGGAGGTCATTTTTTATGAAGTGTTTACAACTGTCTCGATAGAATTATTTTGGGATTTTTTTTCTTCCAGAGATATGTCTATAAAATTACTTTCGGAATATAACTTGAGCGCTTTTTATATGATTTTTTTTAACTACCGATTAATCTTTAAAATTTAGCAAATTATTATAAGTAATCTAATGTTTTATTGAATTTTAAGTATTTTGACTTAAAATTTATTATAGTAACCGCTCTTATTTTCTGATAATGTCGTGCATGGACGTCCGTATATACAAAAATCGGCACGTTTATAAATATACACACAAAAATTCAATATTATTTCTGAAATATTGGGGGTCACAGAATTGTAGTAAACTTTTCCATTTAGGATTAGTAAATATAGTTTATACTTAATAACAATATCACCTAACCCGTGCAAATTAATACTGAATTTTAAAAGATTATAAATTTTATAAATTATAGTAATTAAAATAAAAAAAAACAAACACGAAAACAATGCTTGTAAGAATTCATTATTTATCGAAAAATAGTGTCCATAATAAATCTTATTTATGAAAGCAATTAAAAGCTTTTCTACTTAATTTTCTGTAAGTGGGATTCTGTTTAACAAAAAAAAAAATTAAATTCTACAAGGACGTGTACATATAAATAAGCCCTGAAAAATCATAAAATCAAATAAAAGGTCGTGATGGTGTTGGGGGTGGGGAGAGAAACGTAAAGAAAATATTTTTATCAAGATTTTTATATAAAAAAAGAAACGTTTCTAAAATAATTGAATTCATTCGTCCTGAAAGTTTAATTAAAATACGAAAATTATTTGATTTTTGCAAGAATTTCCAAATCAGTATGTTTTTCCTCACAAAAAGACGCTAAAATTTCCTATACTAAATTATAGTCATCTGCTGACGCAAGAAAAAAAAATTAACCAACATTTTGAAGGTTCTAAAAAGGATAAAAATCTAATTTGATAAAAATATCGTTTGTTCTTTTCTCGTAAATATTTTGAAGATAAACTTTGTTTTTATTAAGTTTGGAGCATTTTTTTTCATCATGTATTCTCATTTTTCAGCGAATCTTTCAAGGTACCTATATATATATATATATATATATATATATATATATATATATATATATATATGAAAGATGTAAGATGTATTCTCATTTTCAGCGAATCTTTCAAGGTACCTATAAATATATATATATATATATATATATATATATATATATATATATATATATATATAAAAACATTTAAACAACATTTAAACAACATAATTGCATTTAAGGATTTTTGTTTGTTTTTTCCAAATTTTTCTTCATATATATATATATATATATATATATATATAAGTACTTATAAAAATATAATTCTTAATACAAACCACATTTTTATTCAGTTGATGCACGACATCAGAAGCTGGTGTTGTTGGTATGGCATTGTGGGCTTCCCTACTCGTTTCCCTAGCCAAACCGAACAACAGGCTTCTCTACTGACTCTATTGCTTACCTCTTCTCCTCGCTCTTGCCGAGTTTCGCAATACTGTTCTCTTGGGTAACTCGGGCCACTCTGTGGTAGCCATTGATATCTCCGTCCAAGTATCTGCTAAACAGGAGCCCCCTCTCCATAAGACTTCTTTCCGTTACCAGCACAATGATTTGAACTCATTCAGGGATTTCCTTCGTGACGACCCTTAGACAGATACTTTCAATCTCCCAATTAAAAATTGCGCCATTGAGGTTTCTTCCTAGATTAAATCCAACATGGATGTTTTCATCCTTTCTCGGAAGTACCAGTTGAAGCTGCAATCATCACGATAGTTCTCATCAGCATGCTCGGCTGCTATAACACACAGGATCCACTATTTCCGGCTATACTACCAAAACAGCTCTCGTCATAACAGCATACTGCTCGTAACAAATGCGAGTCATCGAAGGAGCTAAGTCCCTGTTTGGAGAGAGAATGAGACAACGCATAGCGTCTAAAAACTTTGTCTCTCGTGATTACTCGCGTCTCTATTATAGGGTACTAAATAAGTGCAAGGTCTCTGTTCCACCCCTCTTCAATCGATTTGAGGTGTTATCATCTTCTGCTGATAATGCAGAGTTCTTTGCCCGTAAATTCTTCTCTACTCTTGACTCACCTGGAGTATCCCTGCCTCACTTCACACTGATTCTCTGTTGAGTGATAAGCATATAATCCCTTCCGTGGTGTCTGATATCATCTCTAACCTTAGTCCCCACAAAGCACGTGGAAGCGGTGGTATCTCTGTAATAGTCCTTGGAGTGTGCTCCCGAACTGACTCCTGTTCTCTCTAAACTGTATAATAAATGCCTCGCTGTCTCCTGCTTCCCTACCTGGTGAACCGTCCGACCCATCTAACTAACGGCTTATTAGCACTCTACTCCTCATCTCTCATGGCAGGGCTTTTTCTCAGACAAGCAATACGGCTTTCATTTTTCCAGGTCAACTGCTAATGTACTAACAATAATTGCGGAAAGGGTCTATCGTGCTATAGATAAAAAAAACGGTGAAACCCGGCCTGTAGCTTTGGACATCTCGAAAGCCTTTGACAGGGTTTGGCATTCAGGCCTTCGCCGCAAGCTAAAAAGTTACGGTACCACTGGGTACATATCTGAGCTGATCCAGTTGTTATTATCAAATTATGAAAGGAAAGTTGTCCTGATCGGACACTCGTCTACATCCGTTCATACTAAAGCGGGCGTCTCCCAGGGCTTTAGCCTGGGTCCTACGCTGTTTTTAATCTTCATTAACGACCCTCCCGACGACATCAGCTCGCAACTTGGCATCTACGCTGAAGACACTACCATTTACACCTACTTCAATACTAAGGCTGATCAGTCCGACAAGGTCAAAATGGCAGCTGATGTACAAAACGATCTCGTTAAATGGAGCAAAAGATAGCTTGTTAATTTTAACGCTTCTAAAACTAAACTGTGTTCACTGTGTCGGACGAGATAATACTTCTCTCCTGAATCTATCTTGCATATCTATAAGTTTACCATTCGTCCATGCTTAGACTATTTCTGGCATAAATGGCCCGGTGCCCCTGCGATTTATCTGGATCTCTTTGATATGATCCAAAAAAAGAATCAGTAATATTATAGATCCTGATCTGGCAGCTCGGCTTCAGTCACTTGGCCACCGCCGTAAGGTCTTTTATATAAATGCTTTCATGGTAATTGTTCGGGTCATCTCTACGCTATGGTACCTAGACTGTATCAATATAAACGCAATACTAGATTGGCAGTGTGATCTCATCAATTGACAGTTGAGCTAGCTAGATGCAGCCGTAACTTGTACGCTTACAGATTCTTTTCTCGCTCCCTTCTGTCTCCAAGCTTTCCAGACAAATTTAATCTTAAAGAATTTAAATGCAATGCCAATTGCTATCTATTGTCCTCGTGATTGCTCTTTTCTCTTTCTACTCATTACTAATGTCTCTGTTCCTAATTCTTTCACGTCTTGTAATTCCATGTACTCAGATAAAATAAAATAAAAATATAGAAAGGGAAATAATTGACGTGATTGTTACATTCGTGCTCTCTAGTATTTATCTAACTTTGTTCATTAAAAATAAAAATTCAGTTTGTTATGGCTTATATGAACCACGAGTGATATATTTAAATCCGATATTTTTTATATCGAGCATCCTGGGTAAGACGATAAACTACATCCAACAGCAAGGCCTCTGATCAGATTTTGAGGAACGTAGAACCATCTCTTAATTGCTGGGGTTCCCAGGTCCACCATGATCCGGGGTGGTAGCACCTTTTAGGGTCCCAGATATGGGTCAAAACCCTGTGAAAGTATAAAAATAGGTTTTGATGCCAGCAATGCTTTTTTTTTGGAAAAAATATTGCCAGCAATACATTTTTCGAAAAAATATTGCTAGCAATACATTTTTCGAAAAAAATATTGCCAGCAATACATTTTTCGAAAAAAAATATTGCCAGCAATACATTTTTCGGAAAAATATTACCAACAATACATTTTTCGAAAAAAATATTACCACAATACATTTTTCGAAAAAAATATTGCCAGCAATACATTTTGGGAAAAATATTGTCAACAATACATTTTTGAAAAAAGTATTGCCAGCAATAAAAATCTTGTCGGCATTAAATAACACAGTGAGGTTGATATACCGTAAAAGAGAACAAACCAAACAATCTTATATCGATGGATGTTAAATCTGGGAGTTAGAGTATATCTATTAATATATAGATGGTGAAGACCACCATAGTTGTCTCCCCTTCAAAATATTAGACTATAAAAGAACTGGTGGAACCTCACTTAATGGGCAGTAGATAAATTGCATTGAATCATGCTACGTTAGAAGCTGAACCGTTCGTCTGTTTTTCTTTGCACGAGTCAAAGACGAAAAGACTTTCTTTTTTTCAATTTAACGTAACCTTTTTCGATGGCTTTTCTAACGACAATTATTTTTGGTAGGTGACATTAAACCCAATCAAATTCTGTTTGCGTTGTATTCCTGCCGTTTGTGACATTTACCTTACGAAGCTTTCTGCTTTTCTGAGCGACCCCCCTTACCCCACACTGCCCCTTGTCTCTTTTCTCCCTCGATGTGTCGATCTTTCTCTCTTTTCACCTCTCACATTATCTGTCCTTCCCGTGTACAGTCGTTTCACGCCTGCCATTGTCAACAATAAGGGTGCCTGGTTGTAGCATGACCCGGTCATTTGTCTCGTGTATGTTTTAATGTCGTCTTGTAAAAGTTAAAACTTTTGTTCCCGTGGCGTGAACGCTCGTTGGAAATAAGAAGTAAAAAATAAAGTCCAAGAATTTGCCCCCCTCTCCTAGTAAGAAAAAAAAAAAGAATTTCATGAAGATAGGTTGATTGATTTGTTTTTGACTTACTTTTGCAGGTTATTCAAAGTCATAAATTATTTTTAGATTCTAAGAATGTTTGGCGATAATAAAGATTTTACTGATACAATGTCTACTATTTAACCCATAGCTGGAGGGAGAATGGTTTGGTGGGTTTTGTTTATCGGCATATCAACCGTATAGGTTATTCTAATCTAAATATGAACATTCAAGCTTTAGAATTAATTCAAAAGAATGACATCATTTCATGAAAAAAATATAATTAGTTGCATTTTATTTCATCAAATAAACTTAAAAAATCAAACGAGGAGTGAAAACTCGTTTCGCCTTACAAACCAGTTTCGCCTTACAAACTTTTTTCACCTTACAAGAAATGCGATCAATCATTAGCAAATTGTTTTTTTTTGTTTTTTTTTTTTTTGCTTATTTTTTTGACAATGTATTCCATGTCTTCAAATATATTATAAAATATATTGATTGTTATTTGGCTGTAAAAAAATATTCTCCACCAGCAGCTAAAGCCAGCTGGTCGATCAGAAAAAGCATTCAATTAGACTGGAGCAAAAACAGCATCATGTTTAGATGTAAATAATTTCAATTACTTTAAAGTACTTTCATGAAAAAAAATTGGAATAATTGCAGTTACTGATATAAAAAAAAACGTAGTCTGTATTTATTCAATCAAAGTTACCCGAGGACATGAAGGGGTAAAACAGGCAACATGAAGACCCACTTCAGACCACAATTATTTTGGAGTTTTTGAAATTAATTTTGTCAGTGTGCTACCAGGGATGTAAAAGATGACACATTTATAAAACAATTGCTAAGATTTATGAAAATTGGTTAAAAGATCAACGAAAAATAAAAAAGTAAATATCGCCCTTTTTCGTTATTTACGCGGGTTTTCACTATATGGGTAGACTCAATTATCAAGTTAAATGACTGTTAAACAATTGGTGAAGTTTGTATTAGATTGCTTGAAAATTGAGGGAGACTTTAGTTTAAAATTTGAGTTGAAATCGGTTTGTGTTGAAATCGATATGTGTCGAAACAGATTTGTGTTGAAATCTATTTGTGTTGAAATCGATTTTTCGTTTTTCGCGGTTTTTCGTTAAACGCAGTTGTATAGAAATGAAAATGAAATATCGTTGAACTCGTCACGATGTAAGTAGCCTACATACCGAGCTCGGAGGAAAAAAATTGAATTTATCGATTTTTTGATCGGTTTTATCAATTATTGATTTTTTTAAATTATCGCTTTTTTACGCTAAGAACCTATCTCTTACATTGTACAATGTATGTGCCAAGTTTGGTCAAAATCGGTTAGATGGATCTCGAGTGACAAGGTAACACACAAACACACAGATATATATGTCATATATATAATGGTACTATACAAAATGTCTTGTTTGTTCATTTTATTAGAAAAGACAAGACAAAAAATATGTTTTTCAAAATATATATTTTTCAAAAAATATATAGCAGATAATATTTTTTTCAAAAATGTTATTTCTGGTAATGTTTTTTTTTAAATACAGAGCTGGCAATATCTTTTGTTTTCAAAAATGAATTGCTGGTAATGATTTATTTCTGGTAATAATTTATTGTTGGTAATAGTTTTTTCCTTCAAACATTTATTGCTGGTAATAATTTTTTGCAAAGTATTTCTGATATGAAAACGTATTTTTTCATTTTCATAGTGTTTTAACCCTGGTCTGAGGGTTAACTATTTGCCCATAGATGGGACCCTAACAGGTGCTACTACCCCGGGTCATAATAGACCTGGAAACACGAGCTTCTACGCTCCTCAAAACCTCTTGATCTTGCTGTTGGATGTAGTTTATCGTCTTACCCATTACGCAGATGTAGTTTATCGTCATATATTAACAGCTATACATTTTAGAAAAAATATTACCAGGAATAGATTTTTGAAGAAAAAATATCACCAGAACTAAAGCACAGTCACTTTCTCACAGACGTGTGGTCGCTTCCCTCTGTCTTTTCTACAAATACTTTCACGGTAACTGCTCCGACGAGCTACTTTCGCTGGTTCCCAAACTGCATGAATTTAAGCGTTGTACTAGGTTGTCATCGCATCCCGACTCTTTCACTGTCGAAACGGTTGAATGTAGCCGTCTCTTCTACTCCAATAGCTTCAAGTCTCGCTCTTCACGTCTGCGGACCTCTTTTTGTTCTTCCTTGTGACGTTCCATCATCACTGAGGGAACCTAGAACTTTCACCGGTCAAGATGAATTGCTATTCTTTCAGTGAGATCCCGTGCCTTGATAGCGTCTTGGGTCTTAAAACCAACCCAGACCTCAAGTGCAACTCGTACATACGAGCCATCGCTAAAGATGATGTGTGAAGAATCAGTTCCCTGTAGCACTCTCGTATATATCAGGTCATCCCATAAGTTCTGACCGAATTTTAACTTTTTGTTAAAAGGAACGAAATTTAAAGAGTATTTTATAATGTCTAATGGAGCTGAACATTATTTTTCATGTTTAGATGCATTTAAACTGATCAAATTTTATTTCAGAGAACAATAAAATTAAATTTTGTTTGATTAAAACCCTGCTAATATGGAAGTACCCAAGAATCATTTGAGGCACATAATGCTTTATGAGTTCAAGAAAGGAAACTCAGCAGCCGAAGTGGCTAGAAACATTCACTCAGTTTATGGAGAGGGATGTGTGAATGAAAGAACTTGCAGAAGATGGTTTGCAAAATTCAGAGGTGGAGATTTCACCCTTGGAGATGAAGATCGAACCGGACGTCCAGTTGAGTTTGATGAAAAGCTTCTTGAAGCAGCCCTTGAAGAAAATCCTGCTTTATCATTTCAGGAATCGGCAGTGGTTCTCAGTTCAAACCATACAACTGTTCATCGTCATCTTCAACAACTTGGAAAATGGGTGCCTCATGAATTGTTTGAAAACAATCTCAAATCCCCAGTTGACATCTGCTCTTCTCTCCATTCTCGCCAACTTGTTTCACCTTTTTTTGGATAGACTTGTGACTGGCGACGAAAAATGGATCTTTTATCGAAATGTTAAGCGTCGTAGACAGTGACTTGGTAAATGAGAAGGACCCCAGCCACAGCCGAGAAGGGAACTTCATGGGCAAAAGGTTCTTTTTTCAATCTGGTGGGATCGCCAAGGAATAATCCACTTTGAATTCTTACCACCTAATGCAACAATTAATGCTCAAATAAACTGTCAGCAATTAGAGCGTTTGAACCAAGCTTTGAGGAAAAAAAAGACCTGCTCTGGTGAATCGAAAAGGGGTGATGTTTCATCAGGACAATGCGCGACCCCACACAGCAAGAATCACGTCACAAAAGATCGAAGAACTTGGTTGGAAGAAAATTCCTCATCCACCTTATTCTCCCGATCTTGCTTCTTCAGACTACCATTTGTTTCGTAGCTTACAGAATCATTTGGAAGAAACAGCTTTTGTAAAACAGGAAGAGGTTAAAACTGATATTTGTGAGTTCTTCGAATCAAAGCCAAAAGAATTTTACAGTAATGGAATTAGGAAGCTTGTTAATAGATGGAAGGAAGTCATAGATAATCAGGGAAAATACATTGTTGATTGAATCTGTAATTAAATGTAACATTTGGTGACTTGTTTTCTTTATTCAAAATTCGGACAGAACTTATGGGATGACCTGATAGTAAGCTTGTTAATAGATGGAAGGAAGTCATAGATAATCAGGAAAATACATTGTTGATTGAATCTGTAATTAAATGTAACATTTGGTGACTTGTTTTCTTTATTCAAAATTCGGACAGAACTTATGGGATGACCTGATAGTAAGCTTGTTAATAGATGGAAGGAAGTCATAGATAATCAGGGAAAATACATTGTTGATTGAATCTGTAATTAAATGTAACATTTGGTGACTTGTTTTCTTTATTCAAAATTCGGACAGAACTTATGGGATGACCTGATAGTAAGCTTGTTAATAGATGGAAGGAAGTCATAGATAATCAGGGAAAATACATTGTTGATTGAATCTGTAATTAAATGTAACATTTGGTGACTTGTTTTCTTTATTCAAAATTCGGACAGAACTTATGGGATGACCTGATAGTAAGCTTGTTAATAGATGGAAGGAAGTCATAGATAATCAGGGAAAATACATTGTTGATTGAATCTGTAATTAAATGTAACATTTGGTCCTTGTTTTTCTTTTTTCTTTATTCAAAATTCGGACAGAACTTATGGGATGACCTGATAGTAAGCTTGTTAATAGATGGAAGGAAGTCATAGATAATCAGGGAAAATACATTGTTGATTGAATCTGTAATTAAATGTAACATTTGGTCCTTGTTTTTCTTTATTCAAAATTCGGACAGAACTTATGGGATGACCTGATAGTAAGCTTGTTAATAGATGGAAGGAAGTCATAGATAATCAGGAAAATACATTGTTGATTGAATCTGTAATTAAATGTAACATTTGGTCACTTGTTTTCTTTATTCAAAATTCGGACAGAACTTATGGGATGACCTGATAGTAAGCTTGTTAATAGATGGAAGGAAGTCATAGATAATCAGGAAAATACATTGTTGATTGAATCTGTAATTAAATGTAACATTTGGTCACTTGTTTTTCTTTATTCAAAATTCGGACAGAACTTATGGGATGACCTGATAGTAAGCTTGTTAATAGATGGAAGGAAGTCATAGATAATCAGGGAAAATACATTGTTGATTGAATCTGTAATTAAATGTAACATTTGGTGACTTGTTTTCTTTATTCAAAATTCGGACAGAACTTATGGGATGACCTGATAGTAAGCTTGTTAATAGATGGAAGGAAGTCATAGATAATCAGGGAAAATACATTGTTGATTGAATCTGTAATTAAATGTAACATTTGGTCACTTGTTTTCTTTATTCAAAATTCGGACAGAACTTATGGGATGACCTGATAGTAAGCTTGTTAATAGATGGAAGGAAGTCATAGATAATCAGGGAAAATACATTGTTGATTGAATCTGTAATTAAATGTAACATTTGGTGACTTGTTTTCTTTATTCAAAATTCGGACAGAACTTATGGGATGACCTGATAGTAAGCTTGTTAATAGATGGAAGAAGTCATAGATAATCAGGGAAAATACATTGTTGATTGAATCTGTAATTAAATGTAACATTTGGTCTTGTTTTCTTTATTCAAAATTCGGACAGAACTTATGGGATGATCTGATAAAGACTCCTCCTGGAAGGAAGTCTTAATCAGCTTTTGTTGATTGAATCTGCCATTAAATGTAACATTTGGTGAATTAATTCAAATTCGGACAGAACTTATGGGATGACCTGACCAAATATGGGCAATCAGGAAAATACATTGTTGATTGAATTGGCCAATCTTCTTTATTCAAAATTCGGACCAGAACTTGGATGACCCACAGTTGATACATGTTCAGTAATTAAATGTAACATTTGGTCTCCGCGTCCTTGTCAGGAAAAT
>CAHIKZ030000695.1:2500-10000 GCA_903632075.3 Acanthosepion pharaonis | reverse complement strand
ACTCAAATGTGTCTTCGTCATGTGTGTAAGAACAAAAAGAAAAGTAAATGTATTTTAAGCAGTGCATGTTGTAAAAATATTGTTTTTTGTTTGAAAGCTCAATCCAATCCAGAAGCACATAGTAACTGAGGAGTCAGCATCATGTAACGGCGATATGTTACATGTAACGGCGATGTATAACATAACGTGTTTTGACGTGTTATATTTTTTATGCATTTCGAAGGACAAGGTTGGAGATTATTGTTATTCTGTTAATGGATAGTTGCTTTTGTGCAAATTAATTGAAACAACAGATTAGTTCATTTGCAGTGGTGTGCAGTAATATTAATCTATTTTCGGGGTGTATGATGTCATTTGTTTGGCCTTGAAAAATATTGCGTCATCCGTGATTGCATGAGATTTTTATCAGATCTAGATACTATTGTCTCGACTGTCGATTAGTTGTCCTATATCCATTGTCTGCGACGGACATTACTCCAAGGAAGCGTAGGAAAAGTTGTAACGCTGGACGAACACACTAGCAAGCCCTACCAGTGAGCAAATCAAAGTACTATAGACTGGCCTGGAAACTCCCCTGATTAAATCCAATTGAGAATCTGTGGTCAATCTGCAAGGAGCAACTTCGTGGAATAGACATACGATGTACTAACATGTGCACTGAGTAATTTTTCATTGGAAAAATACGAAAACGAAGGAAATAATAACGGAATTATTCGTTTTGTTTCAATTAATTTGGACAAGGTTGTAGTTGGTTAGTTGTTTTGTTTTACGGTATATCAACCTCAGTGGGTCATTCAATAACAACATAATTTTGAAATAGATTCATAGCGATAGTTTGGTAAAAAAAAGTGTGTATGTATACATATATATTTGAACAATTTTTCAATTACTCATATTTGTGAGTACAATCCAACTTCTTTTAGGAAATTTACAAACATGGAAGGTTTTATTTTCGTAAATTTTTTTTTAATTACTCACTTGGTTTGGTTTCGTTTGGTTTGTTTTACGGCATATCAACCTTATTGGGTTACTTAATACCGACAACTCTTTTCCTGGTAATATTTTGTTTTGTCAAAAATCTATTTCTGGTAATATTTTTTCCTTAAAAATATATACCTGGTAATATTATTTTAGAAAATGTATTGCTGGTAATATTTTTTGTTCAAAAACGTATTGCTGGTAACATTTTTGTTTTTAAATATACTGATGGCAATAGTTTTTTTTTCTTCAAAAATTTATATCTGATAATAATTTTTTTAACAAAGTATTTCTGGTATTAAAACCTTTTTTTTACACTTTCATGTTTTCTTTTTTTTTTATCTGTTTCGGGGTTAACTATTTACCCATAGCTCGGACCCTAACAGGTACTACCACCCCAGATCAGGGTGGACCTGGGAACACCACGATCCTCAAAACGTCCTGATCAGAGGCCTTGCTGTTGGACTTCGTTGATCGTCATACCCAGGACGGCACAAGGTTGCAAATGGCTTCACTAATAATTAGTCTGTCTTAGCAGTTGGTGTTTTTTAGTATATTTTTACCCCAAGCAAGGCGATAATGCCCCTAAGATGCAGGAGGTTACAGGGAGTGAAAGAGAATGAGGAGTGAGGAGAAGTAAGGAAAGGACAATAAAGGAACATGGTTCAAGAAGACAGAAGATGGCGATTGATGTTGCATTTAATTTTTTTGGAAGATTGTAGGTGACAGGGAAGCAAGAAACCGGAAGAGAGTTCCACAGGGGAGAAGTGTGAGAAAAGGAACTATTAGAATAGAACTGACGGTTGCATCTAGCTAATTAAATAGTAAAACTGTGAGACCTAATTGCCAATCTTGTAGCACTCTTAAATTCCTGCAGTGGAGGTATTAAGATCATCAGAACAATTGCCATGAAAATATTTGATAGAGGGGCGTCACGTCACGTCGTATCACATCGATGAGAAAATGACTGAAGTCGAGATGCCAGGTCAGGATCGATTATATTACAGACCCTCGTTTGAATTTTGTTAAGAATCTTGTGATATATTGTAGGAGAACCAGACAATGATATGACAGAGATATTCAGTGCGCGGACGAATGGTAGATTTATAAATGGACAAGATGAATTCTGATGAGAAGAATTGTCTGATGAAAACATTATGACAATCATAAGGACAACTTGGTTAATCCTAGACTTGAACAAGTTAAGAGTTTAGTGTTCGGGAAAGCATACTCTTTCACTTGGTCCTTAATGTGTACCTCCAGATATTTTAAAATCATTTCATCCCCAAGTAGGGTCACTAGAACGCAAAGGGGTTACTGGGATTGAAAGAGAATGAAAAGGCTTGAGTGATGAGAAGTGAGGAGAAAGAGTAATCAGGACAGGGATCAGGAAGACAGGAGATGGTGATTGACATTGCATTTAAATTTTTAAATATTTTAGATGGCAGGGAAGCAAGAAATCTGAAGGGAGTCCCACGTGTCAGAAGTGCGAGAAAAGGAACTATTAGAATTGAACCTACGGTTGCATCTAACTAATTAACCTAATTGTTAATCTAGTAGCATGCTTAAATTCTTGCAGTCGTGACAACATGGAGGGAAAATTATTAGGACAATTGCCATGAAAATATTTGTAGAAAAGACAGAGAGAAGCCTCGTCACGTCGATGGGAAAGTAACTGAAGTCGAGATGCCAGGACAAGATCTATTATATTACGGACCCTCGTTTGAATTTTGTTAAGAATCTTGAGATATAGAGTAAGGGCACTGGACCAAATATGGCAGCGATATTCAGTGCACGGAGGAATGGTAGATTTGTAAATGTGCAAGATGAATTCAACTTTCCTATCAGCTGACCTAGCAGTTGATTCAATATAATCAGCCGACTTCATGTAAGTGGACAAAGTAAATCCAAGAAGGAGCAAAGTGTTGTTCTCCTTGAGGTTAGCATCAGCCATACTGATAGCAGGCAGAAAAGGTTATCTGTGGTAATTAAATGAAAGCAGTTTTGGAGGTTTTAAAAATTACGTGCCACTCCTTGCCCCAATTAACAACTGATTAGAGATCCATTTCGAGGGCAGTTGCCAGTTTCACCTTGTTGGACTTGCTATTAGGACGGAAGCAAATAGTTGTGTCATCTGCTTGGATACCAAGTTGAATTGATGTAATCGGAAACGTCGATGATAAAGCTCAGAAACATTTCGAGGATGCAGCACTGGGTAACTGGTGCGTAAATATGAAATGGACCAGGAGCTGTCTAGTATAGCTGATGCCGTTTTTGTTAATGTGTTGTTTAATTATACTTTGGTCTGATAAGTATGTAAGCTTTTTTTATCATTTCACCACAGGCAAGGCGATAATGTCACTAAGACGCAAGGGATTACTAGGAGTGAAAGAAAATGAGAAAAATTTAGAAGGAACGAGAGACCCAAACCTAAACTGAAACGAAGGATAAACCTCAACTCCTGTTAAAAAAAACTAGTCCGCAGGAATTATTATTTTTGCATTCTATAAGCTTTCATACTAATAGTTATATTTGATATCAAGGTGAAAGTGAAAATCTTTCTAATGTTCGAGCTGATCATGGATCTTCACAACTTCTTGTCCTTTGGAGCTTTTGGTAACATCAGTCTATTATCATTGCCATAAAAACTTTTTTTTTTTTAAATTCTTGAGAGTGTGAAGGATAAAATTCCAAAATAGTTAATTATACAATCAGTTTGTCCAACATTATTTAATTTGTGCGTATTTGTTTATTTCTTATACATACATACATATATATATATATATATATAGTAGATTAGAACCCCCAACCATTATTTAGAAATCGTTTTCGAAGGAGATATCAGCAAATGGAGGATGATAGAATAAATAAATATTTATATATGCCTACCCCACATTTTTGTCTTTAGAATAAATTATTTACTTTCATTCTGAACTATTTTATTATTTAGTCTTTCTTCCTGTTTAAATATTTGTTTTATTTTTATTTGCATCTCACTTTTTATTATTCTCTTGTATAAGCTTTCTCAATTTTTGCTTTATTTAAAAAAAGAAAGAAAGAAAGAAAGAAAGAAAGAAAGAAAGAAATATATGTTTCTTTCTTTTTTGATTTTGTTCCTTTACTATTTTTCGATATCCAATTGCTTTTCTCTTCCCCTGGACTTTTTTATAACTAGTTTTGTCTGTTTGCATGTTTTTTTCTTTCTTTCTTTCTTTCTTTCTTTCTTTCTTTCTTTCTTTCTTTCTTTCTTTCTATTTATTTATTTCTTTGCTCTACGATTCTTTCTTTCTTTCTTTCTTTCGTTCTTTCTCTTTCTTTCTTTCTTTTATTATTTCGATATGCAATCGCTTCTTTCTTACCTTTGTCTTTTTTATAACCATTTCTCTCATTCTTTCTTTCTTTCTTTCTTTCTTTCTTTCTTTCTTTCTTTCTTTCTTTCTTTCTTTCTTTTATTATTTCGATATGCACTCCTTCTTTCTTATCCTTGTCTTTTTATAATCAATTCTTTCTTTCTTTCTTTCTTTCTTTCTTTCTTTCTTTCTTTCTTTCTTTCTTTCTTTTCCGATTTCTTTCTTTCTTTCTTTCTTTCTTTCTTTCTTTCTTTCTTTCTTTCACCCACTTTTTTTCTCCTCCAATTTTTATCTAATCGACTAAACCCTTCCTTTATATCCGCTCCCTGATATTTCTACCTCATCAAGATTTATTTTCCTAATACACTTACTTTTGTAGAAATCATTAAATAAACTACCAGCACTATTAAGGCTACAAGCAATACACTTAGTACCAGCGTTCGTTCTTTCTGCCATGACCGCATTTTTCCTCCATTATTGCACCAAGGACGATCTACTATCAGCGTTAGTATTAATATTATTCGTATTAAAATGATAATAGTAATGGCTGTAACTTATTTCAACAGAACCTTCTACCTTTTTCTCTTCTTTTTTCTTCTTTTTTACTTCCTCTTTTATTTCTTTTTCTTCTTCTTCTTCTTCTTTTTATTATTATTATTATTATTATTATTATTATTATTTGCATTCATCGTGCATATTATCATTATTCGTATACTATTCTTTATATTTCATATATTTGCATATTCCCGTCAGATGGGTTTTGTTCCATGAGATTGAGTGACAACAAGTCAATTTAAATTTTCAGCACCTTTCTCAGTATCTTCTTTGGTCCCCATCACAGACATGGCCTAGACAGCCTTTGTTGTTGTTGTTGTTGTTATTATTATTATTATTATTATTATTATTATTATTATTATTATTTCTTACAATTTCTGTTGTATATTAATTTCCTTCTGGGTCCCAACTAGAGACCTAAGGTCAGAAATGGTATCCATTGAACATTTTTGAACTTAAGAGCATACACATTTTACATTGATAAAATCCTTCGTAAGGTGTGTGCTGTACTTGTGAAACCTTTTTTTTTTTTGTACTTCTTTGAGGCATGAACTACGGTGGCGGGGGTCGCTTCAATGGGCCTATCAAAACTTTTTCCACTTAAGCCGAGGGCTCCAACTATAAATGCAATTATTGATGTCTTCATGCGTCACATTATTATTTATTTTCCTTTTTCCTATGGGTTGGGCTACCAGGAATCGATTATTATTATTATTATTATTATTATTATTTTGCATTCTGTCCCCTCTTACTGCCTTACCGGGTTATTATCCAAGAATTGGTGTAAAGCAAAGTCGTAAAGATATTGTATTTTGTTTACACAATCTTTAAAGATAAGTGTTACTTAACATGTACAGTGTTTATATTTTCTTTAAATTGATAATTCTCTCTAGAGTATAAAGAGCATTTCCCCAATTTTTTGACTCTCTTGTAAATAGGAGATGACAGTGATTTTGTTAATGCTTCTATCTGTAGCTTTATTCATCGAGGGTTACAATTATTATAGGTATAATAATAAATTTCATTATTAGGTTACAATTATTATAGGTATAATAAATGTCATTATTAGGTTACAAACAATTATTATAGATATAATAATAAATCGTTTTAAGGTGCCATATTTTTCAGTTTAACGATCCTTATATTTATGTATTTCGTTATAGTCTTTAACAGATTTTTCTTAACCATTTCACTACAAGCAAGGCAATAAAGCCACTAAGATGAAACGGGTTACCGAGTGTTAGAGAATATGAGAAGAAAAAAAACACTGTTAAGGAGAGAGAACATTAAAATAAGAATTTATTTTTATTGAAAGGCCATGCCCTTATTATTATTATTATTATTATTATTATTATTATTATTATTATTATTATTATTAGGTATGATAGTATCTTGCCCCAGAGTAATTTTAAGTGCCTAATTACCAAGTCATCTCTGGGGTCTATGAATAAAAAGGGCAGTGCAGGAGAGTTATCTATGTACATTTGGGACGTTTCGTTTAGACGGAGACGGTTTTGCGGATGATATGTGTAGTTCCACACAAAATAATCTTTTGTAGCTCTGAGATGCTGATGTGTCCAGGAATTTTATTAGTAGTAATAATAATAATAATAGTATTACTAATAGTAGAGTATTTTTGCTGTTCTTTTCGTTGTAGTTGCTGATGATTGTGATGAGGACAACGAGGTGGTGACAATTCTTTCTTTTACTTTTCTTCTTCTCCTTTTTCTTCTTCCTCTTCTTCTTCTTCTTCTTCTTCTTCTTCTTCTTCTTCTTCTTCTTATTATTATTATTGTTCTTGTTATTATTGTTGCTGTTGTTTTAGTTGTTGATAATGATGATGATGCTTTTGTGGCATTTCTTATTGCTGTTGTGGTAGATGATGATGTCGATGATGATGATGCTTTTGTAGCACTACATTCTTCTACTTCTTCTTCTTCTAATTATTATTGTTGTTGTTGTTGTTCTTATTGTTGCTGTTGTAGTTGTTGTTGAGGATGATGATGATGCTTAGTGGCATTTCTTATTGCTGTTGTGGTAGATGATGATGATGCTTTCGTGCCACTACATTCTTCTTCTTCTTCTTCTTCTTCTTCTTCTTCTTCTTATTATTATTATTATTATTATTATTATTATTATAAACATTTATCGTGTATATTATAATTATTCATATATATCTATTATTATATTAATTGGACGCAGAATTGATGTGGATCAAAAGAAAATACTTGACTTATTGCCACTTAATCTCCGGAAAAAAAAAATGACGTTGGCGGAACATCCAAATCTCGAAATTTCAAGATTTGGATGTTCCTGCCAAATATATATATATATATATATATATATATTTTTTTACCCAGAGATTATGACAACAAGTCAGTATCTTTGATCCCTATCAATTCTGCATTCAGTTTTTCCACCAATCGTGTCTGGTGGCTCTCAATGCAGATTAGACGACATACATTCTATCCAAAATTCCAGCACTTTTTCCATTATTCTGGTGTATGGGGATAATTTCACCTTGTTTTTTTTTTTAATTTTTTTTTATTTATGTATTTATTTATAGCTATCGTTATTGTAGTACTGGTTATTTACTGGAGGCGAGTGTTTCGCTAAC
>CAHIKZ030000694.1:762500-770687 GCA_903632075.3 Acanthosepion pharaonis | reverse complement strand
GTTTAATGTAAATCTGGGATTAATGCAAGGTTCAGGATATTTTATCCCTTTTAACGCTTCAATAATACTTCTAAAACAATCTTTGTATCAAAGGTTGCTCGAATGCCAATTTAGGATGTAATCATATGAAGAATTAACTGGTTAAATGGCAAAAGCCTATTTGTGACCAAGTTCGTCGCAGTTTTCGTCCACTTAAATGAAATAATATACGCAAAACATTCTCGCAAGACAATCTGTGTGTCATATGTAATTTACATGGCAAATGTTTTGAAAAGAATCGAATGAAAAACCAGGGTGCTATCGCCGAAAAAAATGTTTTTTTTAAGTTTTTCCTAGATTTTCGTTATACGCTTGGAAGTGGGCTGGACGAAAACTACACTATCTTATTGCTTCCATGATGGTTAGATTTTTTTTTGCGATATATTTGAAGAAAATGAGGACGTTACTCAAGTTTTTATTTTAAGTAGTAAGAAAAACCCGAATTTTTTGCAATTTTTTTGTAAGAAGCCAATGTCGCAAGAAAACTATCAAACACACTGCATAGACCTCGTAACATTAGCTATGTTTTGCATTAAGCATATCAGCTGATCCAATAAAAAATTTGATTCGCGTGTAACTTTGCCTGGGTTTTTGCAAAAAGCCTTCTACATCTTCAGTTTTAGCATTTTTTCTACCAAGTTCGGAGGCCTGGAGACAGAAAACATGTTCTTGACCTATCCTTGTAAATTTGCAACATATGTGTACAATGTCATCAAAATCGATCTAGAATTGTGGACGTGCATATATAGCATACACAAAGAGAGACACACAGAATTTCTGTTTTTTAGGTATATAGCAGCCATAAAAAGCTGGTTGGTCAGAAAAAAGCGTTCAGTTAGATTGGAGCAAGATATAACAGAAGTAGTTTGTATTTATTCAATTGAAGTTAGCCCAGATATGAAGGGTTAAAACAGGCAGGTAAGACTCCCTTCAGAGCACAATTATTTTGGAGTTTTTGAAATTTAATCTGACAGTGTTGTACCAAGGATATTAAATGCAAATTATAATTTATTTATGAAGCAATTGTTAAATTTGATTAAAGTTGGTTGAAAGTGGAATGAAAAGTATGAAGGACAGCTGTAAAAATGGACATTTTTCGTTATTTACGCGGGTTTTCATTATATGGGTGAAGAGAATTATACAGTTGAATGATTGTTGAACAATCTATTCATTGTTGGCTACAACTGAGTTAAATATGTATTACATTGCTTGAAAATTATTTTTTTTTTTTAGTTTGAAATTTGTGTTAAAAACCTTTTGTGTTGAAATCAGTTTGTCTTGTTTTTTAGAAATAAAAATGTGACATCGTTAGGCACGCCATGATGTAAGTAACCTACATACTGAATTTGAATTTATCGATATTTGATCGGATTTATCGATTATCTTTTATTTTAAAGCATCGATATTTTTATCACACAGACAGACAGACAACCTATGTTTTATATATAGAGATTTTACCGAAAGATTTTTAATTAAATTTATCAACATCTGAGCTAATCAAAATACACTAGCTTACAATATTACAGCTGTAGATCAAAGTAATTAGTAAAATTAATCTTTTACACAAAACCGTATTAATGATAGTACTAAATAGAAATTCATGCAGATGATCCATCTGGAGCAGGTAACATTTTATATATATATATATATATATATATATGTGTGTGTGTGTGTGTGTGTGTGTGTGGGTGTGTGTGTGTGTGTGTGTGTGTGTGTGTATTTGGCCGCAATACATGTTTTATACAAGTTCTATTAGAATACTGATAAAGTACTAAGATTAAGATTTTTGTTAAATGTTTCTCTCATTTATAAAAATGTAAACGGATTGTTTTGTTTTTTTTCCATTCTCCCTCTTTATTTTACATTTCTCTTTTTAATATAAAATTTGATTTTAATCGTACTTCCTCCTCTCCTTTGAGTTTTCGATTTCTCCGGATTGTTGTTATATTTTACTATTCGCCAACGATTCTTCTAACAAGCTTTTGGCCGAAAAAAGGTGACATTTTAATGGAAAAATATGCCGTTTCATCTGTTTCAAACTATATATAAGTTCTGTGGTATCATACATTTATTTAAATATATATATATATATATGTCGATATATACATATATATCTATATCTATATATATATGTATGTATGTATATGTATACATACATATATATATATATATATGTGTGTGTGTGTGTGTTGTCATGACCAAACGAAATATGTACACACACACACACACACACACACACACACACATATATATATATATATATATATATATATATATATATATATATATATATATATATATATAGAGAGAGAGAGAGAGAGAGAGAGATTTGCTTTGGCTATGACAATTTATTTTGCCAATCAAATCACCTATAAAATCCAATGAATATATGGAATCTTCCCAACTCATATGGAACCTTCTCCTAACGATGCGGATGTGATGTATTTTTCTTGTGGTGTCAGTAAGGTGGCCATGTTGTTGCAAAGTTGATGTCAACTATTTCCTTAATCCTAAATGACCGCAAAGTTTTCCCAGTCGTTATGATAACTTTGCCAATGGCTGTAGTTGAATTCAGCACTGCTCAAATATTCCCAAAATATTTTTCTTCATTTAACAATATGCCTAGAATATTTATTTTCGTAAGATTTTTTTTTTAATTACAAACCATTAATTTTGATGAAATCACGTTCTAATATCTCCCTGGAACTTATTATCCATTTTTTGTCAGTTTCACATTACACGGTTACGTATTTACATTGTTGCAACGTAATATGAGGTTAATAAAAGTGTTCCGAATCACTCAGCCATTCCATTTATATATAGTCACTTCTGCTTATCACGCTAACATTTTTCCTTCTCTATGTTGCATTGTTGTGTTCATAAGGTTATACAATGCTGTTTATTTATCAACGTATTATTTTTACAGCATCCTACGGACGACGCCAATATACCAGATGTCAGACTGTCTTGTTTACAATTTAGCTATTAAACTGTAAGCAAATATCCGACCCTTCATCAACCTGTCCAATTTTTTACTCCAGAGATGTCATTTCTTATTTTAAAATTGTATTTAGGCAAACAGTTGTTCTGAACGTCTTTTTGAATGCATAATGCATAAAATATCTCGGAAGGTTAGCAATGTTTTATATAATCAAACATTTCTAAAGTTGATGGTGGTGGTGGTGGTGGTGGTGGTGTGTGTGTGTGTGTGTGTGTGTGTGTGTGTGTGTGTGTGTGTGTGTGTGTGTGTGTGTGTGGATGGATAATTGTTGGCCTTTCAGAAAAAAAATAGTTGAACCGAATTCAAATTCAGGCCGATATCGGAATGTTAATTTCTACGAATTTACATTTGTTTCCTGTATCATTCTTCTCAAAAGTTATATGAAAAATAGTAGGGTAAACCGGTAGAGTTAGCATAAGTAGCAGCCAGTCTCGGTGTAAAACACTGAATTCAAAACCAATTCCTATGCCAATAGGCAGATAAAAAACTTTTCAGTCTTGGTTGGCAAATTATCTAGTGGGAGAGACTGTATAAAATACCCCTCATGAAAATGTGGCTTCCGATCGGGTAGGTGTGATCCTGACAAAAAATCAGAATGAGTAAAACATTGTTTTATTAGCATTAGAAATTTATGTTTTTCTGTGCCCAATGCTAGGATTCGATAAGACACAAGTGAATCAATGCAGTAATATAGAAGAAAAAATAAGCTCTTTGCATAATTTTTCGATGTGAGGAATTCGTCAAAAGACTAAAGAGCGTGAGGATTAATAATCATACTTAATAAAATAATTTTAAACTAATTTCTGAATTTATTTCTCTTTTGTCCCATGATATTACACCATTAAAAAAGTATGAAACATTTAGCAGGTTGTATCAGCAAATTCGATCTATTAACCTATCAAGGCTGTGCAGTTCCAAGTGCTGGTTTTCAATACCAGGTAAAATTTCTCTTTTCCCGCTTCATTCGAAATTCTTTCCTTTTCTCAGTTTCAATTGCGTCTAAAACCAATTCTCTGCTCTTTAGTTTCTCATTCACAGTAATCAAATAAATCTATATCACAATCTATTTTACGACCCAAAGCTATGAACGCAGTTGTTATAAAAAGATTACAATCTTTTCTCAACTCAAAGCCCATAATCATAGTAATTCCTTTAAATTCCTCGACAATTTCCCATAATGCAATCACCAACCATTTTCACAAAATTGTATTTTATTTTTACTCAAGATACCCCAGATATGCCGCCGCATTCAATTAATAACCTTCTGGGTTTTTTTTTTCCACTAAGGGAATACATTGTTTGTGAAATGTATTTCTACATATCAAAAAAATGTGCGCATTTTCTTTCTTAAGTGTGATTCTATGACAGTCCAGGTGAGGCAATTTTTCTTCTACGCGTAATCTGTCGAAACAATATATATTTTTTATTGTCCATAAAATAAGACTAAAGTGTAAGCGTAAATGTAACCTAACTTGGCGCATCACCATCGCAATGTTCCCGAACTATCCACACGTGAATTCACATACGTCTTTATGGACAAGTTTAACAAACATTCACTATATTGGATGCAAATATTCGTTTTGAAAACGAATCTGTGTTTGCCACATTGTTATGTAATCAAATATAAAAAATGCAATGCTTATTCCTGTGTTAGTGAACATACTTATATGTGTTTGCGTGTTAGAAAGTGTGCGTCAGTAGAAATAACGACTTCGTGGTTTTTGGCAAGCTGCGAATTTCTGCACAGATAACTAGTGACATTGCGGAAATCAAACAAAAAATTATGCTCGAAATATTGTATTAATATAACATTTAAATCTTTATTTCTTCTGTACATTGAAGATATTTTAAATAGATATTATGTATGTGTGTATGTATGTATTGTGCATTTAGGCAATAATACTTCATTCATACATGTTTCATTAAAGACAACAGACAAGGTACTGCGATTAAACATTATATTTAAAATTTTGTGTTCGAAGAATTTTTTTTTTCTTTTCAGGCCATATAGTGTGTAAAAATTGTCCAAATGTACCGAAATTCCGAACACATTCGTTTATACTTTTAGTTATTATCTAGGATTATTTTATTGTACATGTATGGGGTTGTGCATATGTTTCTAGATTTACGGGGATTTTTTATATTTTCCGAACTCAGCACATTGTTGAATTTTTCAGAGTTAAAAGAGTTTTTTTTTTCTTTTTTATTATTAAGTCTTTCATAATTTTTAATCTGTTTTTAAATATAGATGAGGTAATTTTCTTCTAGTATGATTCGGGTGGAGTCTAGTAACTTTGTGTGTGTTCAAATGTGTTCTAATAGAGCTGTGGTCCGATAGGTATAACGTAAGGTGTTTAGATAGGCATGTAGTAGTGTGACCGAAATAAATATTTATGAATTCGGTTTGATCAGGAATACAGGTCCTTTAAGGGCATTTTAACAGGACAATTGGACGGTTTCTACACACTCTGTGTCCAGAAAATATAACATTTGTTCGAACACAAGTAAAATTTAATAAAAAAAGATTAATCGCAGTAACTTTTCTGTCGTCTTTAATGACAAACACACGCATACATACATACACACACACACAAACACAGACAAATATATATATAGGCCTGACGATTGCGTCCAGCATTAAACAGCCTGTCACCTCTGAGTGTTAACTTCAATGTTAACTTTTATATTTATATTTACATACGCTCTATCTTTGATATTGAGCACTTTATCCCATCAATATACCACACCTTAAAACATTATTTCATCATATATATATATATATATATATATATATATATATATATATATATATATATATATATTGTATTTAAAATAAACGTTGATTAATGATATAAAATTCATTAATGATAATTATCATTTATAATATGTCAAGAAGACTGATGACCATTTACTAACTTAACATAGTTTTACTTCTAGTTTTATTTTCAGTAAATGCAGAACAGAATATGTGCGTTAAGATAATCTCAATAGATTTTAAAATAATATTTAATATTCTATCATCTTTACGGCAAGGGGGTTCAATGGTTTAATTAGAATAAATACTTGCTAAATGAAATTTTAAATTGTACACGAGAGCGTTTTGTCAGTATTTACATTACTGCATTTTCCCCCAAATCTAATTTGTTTATAAATAAATTTTACTGTGCGGAGAAAATATATATATTAAATAATGATAAGCGTCTTCTTATACACATTATGCTTCTTGCCAACCGACTGATTCGAATTAGCTAAAATGTTTTACATATATGCGAGGAACGACGTTAGTATTACTATTTGTTCAATCAGCAAGTAGTTTAACAAAATCCCATATTCAGCCCGTGGTATGCGCAGCATCTTTCTGTAGAAATGTGGTTTTATAATAAGATGCTGAGGATATGATTAGCCAAAAATGTGAGCAGCAATGAGGTTTTGGAGAGAATGGCAACTAAAAAAACTTATACTTGACATTATGAAAGAGGAAGCTGAAAATTCTGGAGCAACGTAATGAGGAACGAAGACTTAGAAAATCTGATACTCACAGGGACAGATAGAGACAAAGGTTTTATAAATGAAAGCAACCCGTAATGTACTTGATGGATGGCAGAAAAGGGTGTGGGAGAAATAACAAAAAAGACATTTAAATCTACAAGAAAAGGGAAAATGTGAAGGGCCATGATTGTCTACGTCCTGAAGGGACACGGCACATAGAAGAAGAAAAGACACACAACAGCAACAAGTTATGAGTTTACATATTCCAATTACCCCGGGAAATCTTTCATCGAGTTGTAGAATAAAATTCTTTTGTATTTTTAACACTTTCATGAAATGAATGCATATGTAAGACTGAGATAGATATCAACAGATATCAACAGATATAGATAGATAGATAGATAGATAGATAGATAGATAGATAATCAACAGACTGAGATAGATAATCAACAGACTGAGATAGATATCAACAGACATAGATAGATAGATAGATAGATAGATCGATAATCAACAGCCTGAGATAGATATCAACAGACATAGATAGATAGATAGATAGATAGATAGATAGATAGATAGATAGATAGATAGATAATCAACAGCCTGAGATAGATAGATAGATAGATAGATAGATAGATAGATAGATAGATAGATAATCAACAGCCTGAGATAGATATCAACAGACATAGATAGATAGATAGATAGATAGATAGATAGATAGATGGATAGATAGATAATCAACAGCCTGAGATAGATATCAACAGACATAGATAGATAGATAGATAGATAGATAGATAGATAGATAGATAGATAGATAGATAGGGAATATTAAGTGTATAACATATTGACCCAGATCTCTTCTGTTACGCTGGTAAATTTATCAAATTTATGTCTGTACGAGATTTAGCATAGAGAAAAATCCTTAAACACCATTATTGCAGAAGGTGACTGATGATTATTCTAAACATATTAGTAAATCGGTCATCTATCATGATAATATGCATGTCTGTGTTTGTGCATATATATATATATATATATATATATAATTATTTTTTATAAAAAATTATAACATAAGTATGTTATAAGATCACTACAAAAATAGCCATTTTGTTTCAACACATTCTGTGTCTTCTCAAGTGATGATGTTGAAAATAAAATAAATGGTTTTAAAAAGTTTCAGATTAATTAACGATCCTACACTAGGGGGAGCATTGTTACAAAAGCTAGAATAACCAATCAAAAACGAAGTATAGAAAGATTCAAAAGCTTGACAACGAAATCCTGCTATAATAGCTATTCAGATCTTTAAATACGTGTAATATTAAAATAATTTATACTAACTAATAATTATAAAATCATATGATAAAATTTAATATTAAAATTAAAAATTGGTAATTTTAAAATCCAAATTTAATCACTATTAAGTTTAAAAACTACAAAATTATTGAGAAAAGAAAAAATATATATGTTTATTCAATTCATTTCTTCATTGAAATTATGTTCGACAAGGACGCTACAATATATCCGGTCATTTGATAATACATGTATATATATTTTTCCCTTTCCCTTTCATTTCCGTTTTTATTTTAAAGTTTGTGGATGTGGTCTTAAACTCACGCGTCAAGACAACAAAAACACAATCAGATTATAATACATAAGCA
>CAHIKZ030000694.1:750000-757500 GCA_903632075.3 Acanthosepion pharaonis | reverse complement strand
CTTAAGAACATTCCCACTACAAACAAAAGGGATTATTTCGTACATTTAACTCTGCAAACTGAAAACCTTATCAGAAGAATGAGATGGAAAGCTTACTTCTTTCTTCAAGACAAGGAACCAGTGTGTGAACGTGAAAATTATGGTTTTAAAAGCCTAAAAACTGCACCTATTATTAAGGAATTATCTGCTTTTGAAAATGAACTAATGGATACCGTCAAAGGATTAACCTTCTATAGGTATAAAAATGCTTTTCAAAAACATCTCGAAAGTATTGTCAGTGATATTAATAAATCTGGTGATATGTACGTTAAATCCGACAAAACGGCTAACTTTTATAAGTTATCGCCTAAGGATTATGATACTTTAGTTAAGGATAGTCTAACCAGAAGCTACCAAAAAATTGATACTAGTAATTTCAACCAAGTAAATAATATCAACAGTATCAGTAAATCAATTACTGATAAGTTACGAATTAGTGATCGGGTAGGCAAACTACAAACTAAGGAAGCCTATGTCTTGTTAAAGGACCATAAACCCGAATTCAAAACTAAGCCATCCACTAGACTTATAAACCCTACAAGACCAGAAATCGGTAGGATTAGTAAGACCATCTTAGAAAGAATCAACCACTCCATAAAAAACACCCTTGGACTGCTACAGTGGATTAACACAAATGATGTCATCAACTGGTTTAACAACATACGATATAAGGGAAAATGTTCATTCATACAGTTCGATATTATCGACTATTATCCCTCTATATCGAAGGATCTTTTCACCTTGGCATTGGACTTCGCCCGGGAATATTCTACTATTTCTGAGTGTGAAATTGACATCATTATGAAGTGTCGAAATTCTGTTCTAATTTACAAGGATGAACAGTGGACCAAAAAGTCTTCCAACAACAATTTTGACATTTCCATGGGTTCTTTGGATTCTGCTGAAGCTTCGGACTTGGTTGGATTATTTCTTTTATATAATTTAAGTGCCTTTGATTGTCTAGATTCAGATAGTGTAGGATTATATAGAGATGATGGATTATTAGTTGTTAAAAACTCAACTAAAATTAAGGTAGACCGTATTAGGAAAATGATCTATAAAGTATTTAAGGATTTAGGTCTTAGGACTATAGTTACTACTAATGTTAGACAAGTGGATTTTCTAGATGTCACCTTAGATCTTGCTAACAATATTTTCCAACCATATATGAAGGTTAATTCCAGCCCATTATACGTGCATCCTAATTCCAACCATCCCCCTTCGGTTATCAAACATATACCCTCTTCCATTGAATTTAGAATTAGCGCTAACTCTTATAATAAGGAGGTTTTCAATAGACATAGTGATTTTTATAATTCTGCACTAAAAAATAGTGGATACAAAAATACCACTATTCAATATAGAAACCCTGTTAATTGCAACCATAATAAGAAAAGAAGATCTAGAAAGATTATTTGGTTCACTCCCCCTTTCAATGTTATGGTCAAAACTAAATTAGGGCGTATATTTCTAAATCTAATCAAAAAACATTTCCCCAACCCTGAAACTAACCCACTTAGTAAAATATTTAATCCTAATACCCTTAAATTAAGCTATAGTTGTGCTGATAACCTGGAGCAGATAATTAAAAAACATAACAACATAGTCTTTAACAAGTATAGAAGTTCAAAAGGCTTGACTAATCAACAGGTTACTAACTGCAATACTAATTATAAGAATACTAATAACAACTTATGTAATTGTAGAAATCCGAATAATTGTCCACTACAAACTAACTGTGGAATTACTTCTGTAGTCTATCTTGGTACTATTTCAACAATTGAAAATCCAAATATAAAGAAGTTTTACATTGGTTCTACCATGAAAACATTTAAGGAACGCTGGCGGGGGGCATATGCAATCCTTTAATCACAGTGAATATAGGTACATGACTTCATTATCCAAGTATTTTTGGAATCTAAAAGATAAAAACAAAACACCTACGGTTAAATGGAGTTTGGTTAAGAAAGCTCGTACATGTAACTCCCTATATACCCCATGTTACCTATGCCTTAATGAAAAATTTGAAATTATGAGATTTAAAAACAAGGCTGATCTCTTAAATCAAAGATATGAACTTACAGTAAATTGTAAACACCGTTATAAATTTAACTTAGTGTAGGGGTCGTATACTTTAAATGATAATGATATGTCGCTGTATTTTTAATAGATTAGTGTTTTTATTGCATGATGGTCATACTTACGATATAAGTGTGTATTGTATACCTGCATAGTGTTATTAGTGTTGATGCAAATGTGTATATATTTATTTATGTGTTGGTTAGAGTATTGGCACTGAGGAATGTGTAGGTTGGTGTATGTGTATTTATTGTTGTTTTTTTTTTTTTTATAAATATATATATATATATATGTGTGGGTGTGTATGTGTATATATATGTGAGTGTGTGTGTATATATGTATATATATTAGGTGGGAAGGTATGGTAGATGATAAGAGAAGAGGTTAATAATTGTTACGCTATATATGTACGTGTGTGCCTATATATGTACGTGTATATATATGTCATGGTGTGTGTATATGTATGTATGTATATATGTAAATATATATATATATATATATATATATATATATATATATATATATATATATATATGTGTGTGTGTGTGTGGTTGTATATATGTATATATGTATGCATATATATATGTATGTATGTGTGTATATGTATGTTTGTGTGTGTGTGTGTATATGTATAAATATACATATGTATATGTATGATAAAATCACGGCAGTATAATGGTTGGCCAGCATGGTTCGCGGGATTGGGTGCGACCGAGTAATGAATTAGTTCCTCACTGAGTGCCTCCTAATTTCGGCTTTACGCCACTATATATTTGTATATATATATGTCTGTGTGTGTGTATGTATGTATGTATATATATATATATATGTGTGTGTGCATATATATATATATATGTATGTCCTATTTTATTGGGTATGTATATCTATATTTAAGTATATTTCTGTTTGTATGATTGTGTTTATATATTTGTATGTTAGACTATATGTATATTGGTGTGTGTTGGTTTTTGAAGGTATATTTATGTATCTATATGTTAGTACGTTTATGTATGTATTTGGTTGAGTGTTGTTGTATTTTTTATGTATGCATGTGTATATGGTTAGTTGTTATTGTAGATAGATATTTTATATATATGTTTATTTGTAGATATGTATGTATGTGTGTATATATATTTATGTATGTTTATGTGTATATATATATATGTGTGTGTGTGTTGGCACCTATTATGTATGAGTTTGTTTGTGTGTATGTGGGGTATGGAAACTTTGGTATATCATGACTGTTTTTTATATATGTAAGTATGTGTGCATAAAAGTTTGTGTGTATATATGTGGGTGTATTTAGGTTTATATGTATATGTGCGTGCATGTGTACTTGTTATCATAGATATGTATATGTGCGTATATGTTTATGTTTATATATTTATTTGTATGCATTTCTGTATGTAAATATATATGTATATGTATGTATGAGTGTATATTTATGTGTGTTAATTTGTTTTTTGCTCCCGTGTATATATATATATATATATATATATATATATATATATATTGTGTGTGTTTCTGTATACTGTTTTCCTTGCCTAATATATAATGAAGCTATTATAAACTTATATGATTAATATATATTTTTATTGATATTTATGGTTTTAGAATTTTCGTTTTAATATATTAAATAATATTATTTTTAACCATTTTTATCTTTGTATATTTGCTCCCTTAAGTTATAATTCAATAAGTGGTTAGCATTTATTTAAGTCTGAAATATTTATTGGTTGTGATTTCTCATTGTCTGTCATTGTCTGTGGATGTATGTATGTGTATCTATCGGTGTCTATGTGTATGTAGAGTGTATTCACTGTGTGTGTGTATTAGTGTTAGTTTCCACGTCTCCCTTTTTTCATAAAGGGCTGTAGAGATGTTCATGTTTTTCCCCACCACCTCCTTCTTTTTTTTTTTTTTTTTTTTTTTTTCTGTGTGTGTGTGTGTGTGTGTGTGTGTGTGTGTGTGTGTGTGTGTGTGTGTGTGTATCTAATTATGTCTGGGTGCTTATGTATTATAATCTGATTGTGTTTTTGTTGTCTTGACGCGTGAGTTTAAGACCACATCCACAAACTTTAAAATAAAAAAAACGGAAATGAAAGGAAAAGGAAAAATATATATATACATGTATTATCAAATGACCGGATATATTGTAGCGTCCTTGTCGAACATAATTTCAATGAAGAAATGAATTGAATAAACATATATATTTTTTTTTTTCTCAATAATTTTGTAGTTTTTTAAACTTAATAGTGATTAAATTTGGATTTTAAAATTACCAATTTTTAATTTTAATATTAAATTTTATCATATGATTTTATAATTATTAGTTAGTATAAATTATTTTTAATATTACACGTATTTAAAGATCTGAATAGCTATTATAGCAGGATTTCGTTGTCAAGCTTTTGAATCTTTCTATACTTCGTTTTTGATTGGTTATTCTAGCTTTTGTAACAATGCTCCCCCTAGTGTAGGATCGTTAATTAATCTGAAACTTTTTAAAACCATTTATTTTCTTTTCAACATCATCACTTGAGAAGACACAGAATTTTTTTTGTAGTGATCAAACATCATCAATTTTTTATAAAAAGCTCTAAGACACAGAATAGTAATTGTTGAAATTCAACCAATTATATACTTTGATATATATATATATATATATATATATATATATATATGCATCGATTTTTTACTGATAGTTGTCCAGATTTTTCTTCCATTATATTGTTGGTTCTTTACAAACGATTGTAAGCAGTCAAAAGAAAATCAATGTTTAATTTTCTTTGCCGATCGAGTACAAAAACAGAAATCGTATGATAAAAAAAAATTACATATTCTCTTAACCTTAAGCTTCCTTTCCGCCGTTGTTTATGCACTATTTCGCCTGAAATAATTCAACATGTAACAGTATCGACCTCTTTATATATTTTCAGTTCCACCAACAATAACATCTCGCCAGGAAATAATTACAATGAATTAGCGTAAGTTTTGTTCTGTGCAATTAGCGGTTCAAATGATGTTAAAATCACATCAAGAACAAATCCATTTTCGTAGCAGCGTCACAGTTTTCATAAAACTGCGCTAGCAAGCCGGGTCATCAGGTACGAAGTGATGTCATGACGACCGTGAAAGTGAATGGCTCCGTCTTACCTGCATGTTACATGGATTTTTCCCCCTTGTAAATGTACATGAAATAAAATTATTTTTTTTTTGTTTTTATAATTGAAATATTGTCAGTGCGATGTCATAACTAGTGAGGACGTTCTTCTTCAGGTCAGCCTTTTCGAGTATTTTTTATAGTTGTCATTAGATTAATAAACACAGAATTAGCAGTCATTGTTGAATTACCATTGTGTACTATAAAGATATAATTTGCGGTTTGTGTGTCGACAGACGCGTAAGTGGTGTTAGCAAGTGCGTCCGATTCCATGCATACGGGGAAATCATTTCCTTGGTTTGCCTTTGCTTGAAAATTATTCCTATTTTGGCTTCAATGAAATCCATTAAAATTGTTCCAGTAATGGATAGTTATATCAGACATCAAATTGATAAGTCCCTGCAAATCAGAAAAGAGAGAAATGACGTTACTTATATTTTTTTATCTATCTTTATATTTATTTTTAAGTTAAAAATTCTGAAATCGCCACACCCAGTCAACAATCAAATCAGTTTCTATATATAGATACAAAAAATTACTATTATATAATAAATATATAATTATAATCACAAGTTCTGTATCTTATCATTTTCACAGCTATCTCTCTATCTTTCTATCTATCTATGTGTGTGTGAGTGAGGGAGAGAGAGAGAGTGATCAAACTGTCGCATTTAAAATTACTGTAATGAAGATTTATGACATGATATAACTGTTAAATATTTACAGGAAAACGTTTTTAATATGTAGAAAAAAGTTTCAAGAGTGGGGAACAACGTGACTAAATCTAATTTAGAGAAAAATCTGTTTAGTCTGATTCATCGAAGGCGTCAAGACGACGGCGATGAGTAAACCCATATGAAGCCTGAGAAATATAGTTAATGCATATTTCCAAAAGATTGCTAAGGAGGAATCTGAAAGCTCTTTCATGGCTAAAACCATAAAAAATTCAACGATGAAAGCTGCTTTCAAGTAACTCCAATAAAAAAGCGGATCTTCCAGGATATGCAGTCTCCAGTCTCTTTCGAGTTTTCTTTTTGGTCGGGTGACAATGTTTTCATTGTTGAGACTGTTGTCAACTACCAAAACGATAAGATTTGCTCGCCTTCACTAGAAAACATTCCCGAAAACGTCAGAACGACAGAAACTAAACGAACGGTCTCATGTTTGTTGCTTTGTTGCTTCTGACGGTACAAAATTGTCTTTGGTGTTTATTGAAGAAGGTTTGAAAGTGACTAACAGAGTGTACCAGCAAAATTTGGGAACAGATGTTTTGCTTGTGGTTGTTAACCATATTGAAAAGTCGATAAGTCTTCACTCAAGATGGAGCTCCAGTAAAAAACGCCCAAATCGACGCAGAATTTAAGCAAGGTATTTCCAAAGAAATTTTTGATTCCTACTGAGCACCGACATTAACTCTGTGGACTTTGCGATTTGGACCATAACAGTGCGGGATAATACTTATAATTATTAACACACACACACACACACACACACACACACACACGTGTGCGCACACACACACGTGCGCACACGCACACATATATAGATAGATATATAAAAGAAACATTGAAGTCAACACGACGACGACAAGGACGACAGGCTGTTTCATGCGAGTGTTAGGTTTTTCTCGACTACATATATATATATATATATATATATATATATATATATATATATATATATATATAAATCAATTTGAGTAGTCTATTCTTGCAGTGATTATGGCAGGTGTGTTTTTTTACCTATTTATTTATTTGGGTTAATTTTTTTTTTCCTTTTTATTTTATATATCTATTTATTCTTTTCGGTTTTCGATGTTTTATTAACGTAGTAATTTTTCTTGGATTTGCTTATTATTTTATTTATTTATTTGGATTGATCATTTTCTTTTTGCGTATTTATATTTTTTTTATTGGTTCTAAAGGTTAATTTAACAGGAGCGGTTTGTTAATTTGTTCATTCATTTATTTATTGGATTAATTTATTTTAATTGTTTGTTCATATATAATTATTATTTTTTTATTTTGTATATGTTTATTTACTCTTTCCGATGTTTAAGTAACGTAGTAATTGTTTTTTATCGTTATATAGCATTAAAGCTATTTTTGTTCCATTTTTGGATGGATTGTTGTAGTCTCTTCTAGCGGTTATTTTGGCGGGATTGATTTGTTAATTTGTTTAGTATTTATTTCTCTAGATTTATAATTTTTTCTTGTTTT
>CAHIKZ030000694.1:707500-745000 GCA_903632075.3 Acanthosepion pharaonis | reverse complement strand
TTATCGCTCAAAGGAAAAAAAATATATCTTCTTTCTTTTCTTTTCTTTCTCTTCCCGACACCAAACCCCTAAGACACGTAGTTTGGTCCTTAATCTCTATCTTAACCGAATGTCACCTGGACTTTATCAACGAGATTTTCGCCAGCGTCAAGTGGGTTGTTACCTGGACGACTCCGCACTCTGTCGCTAATATCTCTCCCGGTAACAAACACTTATCATGGCCTGGTCTAACATAAAACAGGTGTTTTTCCCAAAACCAAATGATATCTCCGAAGGATAGTTAATGGTTTATTCTTTTCTTTTCCTTGGGTGGCCCAGCTGATGTTTTTTCTCGGTCAGTACGTGATCTGATTAACATTATCTCCCAGCTTCCCTTTCGTAGGCCACTTGACCAATTTGAAATTTTCATTATTGCCATGGGCAGATGGCTATCTTTTATTCGCCGCCTCGTAACATAAATTAATTCGAGAGATCCGAGATCTTACGACTTTCCTATCTTCTGCGAAAAAAAATACTTTTCTTCTGAAATGAAAATAAATTCTTTACCACTTTTCTTTGTTAAAAAAAAATAACATCGCTCAGTATGTCTTTTCGTGATAGCTTCTTATCGCCTTAATTATTTCAGATTCTCGCCTTAATTATTCCTTGATTTTAATTTTCACGCGACCGCTAAATAGTGTCACATAGAAAATCATAGGTTTTGCTAATACCCCTAAAATTCTTAGGAATAATTGTGATATATATTTAGAGGAATAATTGAATAATAAAATTCAATAATCTAAGCAAACTATTAAAGGAATGCATTAATTTTAAAATGGTTTCATAGAAGGGGGTTCAAACTTGTATAATATTTTTGATCTAACTTTATTTTTAATTATCTTACCCTTCTAATGTTAAACATATTACTATATTTATTTCTCTGTATTGCTTCTCCATATAAATCCTATTTCTAACTTTTCACTACTTTATGAACTCACTTTTCTTTCTTTACTTAATTCCTTATCATTTTATTTTCTAAATTTTTTGTCTTTTTATATATTATTTGATTATATCATTATAATTTTTAAAAAATATTTTTTGATTGTATCATTTTTATTTTTTCTCTAATCACTTAAGGTCTTATCATTTTATTTCCTAGAAAGGCTTTTTGTTTTGTGTTTTTTTATATAATAATGGCTCTAGTGTGTATACTTAATAATTTAACTGATTTTCAAAATTTTAAATGATTAATATAATTATTTTTATATTTATTCATTTGTTGTCATTAATTTCTTTCTTAATTTAAACTATCTATAAACGATTTATTGTTAATCTTATTATATCTTATTTGTAAGCATATTTTGGTAATATTTTAAAGAATTAATTTCATAAAACTTCTTTTTTCGGACTTCCTTTATTTTCACGTCATCTTATAACCTCAATTTAAGTTTCCTATCTGGGTTGAATTGGTGTAGCTTATATCCCTTTTAAGACAGATAACTTTTGCCTTCTCTTCTTCTACACGTGAAGTCTCTCCTGTCTAATATGTTATGGGTTGCTCTGTATCAATTTTTATACTGCTGTCTTCGTTACATATACAATTTTAGATCTCTAGTTCCGACAATGAATACAGTCCACTGTTTGAGTTCAATAAGACTGACGCATTCGCCGTTGGTTGAAATAGTCTATACTCGTGAGGTAATTTTGGATTTCGCTGTTATGTAATTCATATGCTCTATTATAATACATACATTACGCTATTTTTGTGGATCAGTTTTTATATTATTAGGATCCACTTCGATTTATACAAACGGATTTATTACCTGTACTATATATATATATATATATATATATATATATATATATATATATATATATATATATATATATTTAATGTCGTCCACAGACAGACTGTTTCGCTGTATCATAGCTCTTCAGTGTGGCTAGACGACCGGTTGCCTCTAGCTAGGATCGAAACCCGACTGAATCTGCGTTAGCCGGAGATTCTACCACTAAGCCGTCGACGAAGGTGAATTTAAGCGTATTTATTTTTTAGATAAACACAGAGACTGACAGGACTAGATTCACTTTACCGAAGAGTCTTGCTATACCAGCCATAACAGTCTGTATACAAACCCACACTTCCTTCCCCAGAGAGCTCAACCGAAATTAATTTTTCAGGAGCCTATACGGCGTATACATTGCCGTTAATATTTCTGCGCGGTAAATGAATAAATGCATTAGAGAATTACCACCCACTTAAAGAGATCTTCAAAAATGATGATATTTTAGGTGGCATTTATTATTATTCAATCGAGCTATCTCGGACATTCCTGAGTTTAGCATGCCAAGAATCACGCTCCATCAGCAAGTTCGGAATGTCCTAAGATGGTATCCTGTGTCATAAACAAGATTCTCAAGTCGAAATTCTGCAAAAAAAAAAAGTGTCGGCTGATATTGACTGTGCAGATTACCTATCTATCACTTCAAACGCCATTACCAATACCACAGTTCTCTTACATCATCGAGAATATTCTTTCAACCATGTTGAACTCTCTATGCCAATATCTAAAACTGAACTCATAGGCTTCAACCAGCAAGGCTCAATACAAACACTCTCAGGTAAATCAATAAAATCATTCGAGATTTTTTTTATACTTAAGAAGCAAGACAAATTCTACCGAAAAAGATGCGAAAATTCTGGCCTGTCTTGTATAAAATGGACATAATCTGGAAATCTGGTCTACCGGACAACCTCAAGATGAGATACTTTACAGACGCCACAGAGGCGGTATTTATGTATGGTACCATTGCGTTGACAATGACAAAAACCCCAGAGTCGAAGCTTGGTGGAATCTACACTCGGATGCTGCGAGCTGTAATTAACATTTCTTGGAGACGACATGTAAATTATTAACAGCTCTGGGTAGCCATCTCTGATATTTCTATAAACTTCCGCGAAAGCAGAATCCGCTTTGCAGGATACTTCGAGGGATCTACTGCTCTGGACACCTAGCCATGTAGCAAGACAAGTGGGTTACCTAGCAAACTTTTTCTTTTTTAAAATGCATTTTTTCTGATAGTTCTATCTGTACATCTATGATTGACGCAGAAATTTTGTTGACCAGACAAACTTCCCGATATCAGCCATTTTCATTCCGAAAAGCTTCTTGTTCGGTAACCCTGATAACTCTCTGTTAGTTGTCAATTACGCAGTATAATTGAGTGGCAGAATGACATTATTGTTCCGTACCATTGAACATCGAATGTATTACGCTGTCAAATTATTCTTTAAATTGTTTCTTCGTGATCCCTACAAGATATCTATCTATCTATCTATCTATCTATCTATCTATCTATCTATCTATCTATCTATCTATCTATATATATATATATCTATATATATATATGTGTGTGTGTGTGTGTAAGCAAATATATGGATATAGATCCGACAGTATGAAAGAAAAATACAGAAAAAACAAAAATCTGAATATGCAATTATGTAGTATTAATGTTATTAGTATAAATTACGTCGACTTTATATTAACATTAATACTACATAATTGCATATTCAGATTTTTGTTTGTTTTTTCTGTATTTTTCTTTCATATATATATATATATATTATATGTGTGTGTGTGTTTTTGTGTGCTTTTACTGCCAAACGCTTTAATGTGAAATCCTTATTACAATGTAAAAACCTTTCAAGAATTCGACGCAGACTGTCTCACATCAAGATTTGCAGTTTTATATTCAAAAGACATCAAAGTGTTAAGGGGTAGAAAGTGATTACAAGTAATGGTGAATATAGAATTGAATAATATATAATTACGATTAATTTCTTTCAAGAATGAATTAAGTAAATACAAACGGAAATTATCAGCTTATTCCATAAGTTCTGTCCGAATTTTACCTTTTTTTAAAATGAACGAAACTTAAAGAGTATTTTTTATTGTCTGATGGAGCTGAACATTATTTTTATGTTTAGATGCATTTAAACTGATCAAATTTTATTTCAGAGAATAATAAATTTAAATTTTGTTTGATTAAAAACCCTGCTAACATGGAAGTACGCAAGAATCATTTGAGGCACATAATGCTTTATGAGTTCAAGAAAAGAAACTCAGCAGCCGAAGCGGCGAGAAACATTCACACAGTTTATGGAGAGGATTGTGTGAATGAAAGAACTTGCAGAAGATGCTTTGCAAATTTCAGACGTGGAGAATTCACGCTTGAAGATGAAGATCGACCCGGACGTCCAGTTGAGATTGAGGAAAAGCTTGAAGCAGCCCTTGAAGAAAATCTTGCTTTATCAGTTGAGGAATTGGAAGTGGTTCTCTGTTCAAACCATACAACTGTTCATCGTCATCTTCAACAACTTGGAAAAGTTACTAAACTTGGAAAATGGGTGACTCAAGAATTGTCTGAAAACAACCTCAAATCCCGAATTGACATCTGCTCTTCTCTCCATTCTCGCCAACATGTTTCACCTTTTCAGGATAGACTTGTAACTGGTGACGAAAAAAAGATCTTTTATCGAAATGTTAAGAATCGTAGACAGTGGCTTAGTAAAGGGGAAAGACCCCAGCCACAGCCGAGAAGGGAACTTCATGGACAAAAGTTTCTTTCAATCTGGTGGGATCGCCAAGGAATAATCCACTTTGAATTCTTACCACCTAATGCGACAATTAATGCTCAAATATACTCTCAGCAATTAGAGCGTTTTAACCAAGTTTTGAGGAAAAAAAGGCCTGCTCTAGTGAATCCGAAAGAGGTGATATTTCATCAGGACAATGCGCGACCGCACACAGCAAGAATCACATCACAAAAGATCGAAGAACTTAGTTGGGAGAAAATTCCTCTTCCACCTTATTCTCCCGATCTTGCTCCTTCAGACTACCATTTGTTTCGTAGCTTACAGAATCATTTGGAAGAAACAGGTTTTGTAACACAGGAAGAGTTTAAAACTGACATTTTCGAGTTCTTCGAATCAAAGCCAAAAGAATTTTACAGTAATGGAATTAGTAAGCTTGTTAATAGATGGAAGGAAGACATAGATAATCAGGGAAAATACATTGTTGATTGAATCTGTAATTAAATGTAACATTTGGTCACTTGTTTTCTTTATTCAGAATTCGGACAGAACTTATGGAATGACCTGATATATTCAATCTAATAGATCATTCATTCATTTTAATTGAACAGAATACACTGGCATCAAAAGAAAATCCGATATTGTCTGTCTCTTTATCTCTCTCATACAAACCTACACACGTACACTTACACTTTAGAAATGTAACGAATAAAAGTTACATGACTATATATTAACTAATTTTACCCTTAAATATTCTCTCTCTACCTCTCTTTCTCTCTCAACCAAAGCGTGGAAAGATTGTGTTGTGTCAAATGTCAGGTCATAATTGCTATTAGGAATCGAATGATAAATTTTAAACAGTGATATTGTCACATAGCGAGACAGAATTTCAACGAGGGATATTATTAAGAATTTCAAACTAATATTTTATCGAAATCATTAATCATCAGACAGACCCCTTGCTAGCTTCCATCAGTATGGCTGATGCTACCCTCCAGGAAATTGACTCAATGCGCCTTCTCGGACTCAAGTTCTCATCTGACATGAAGTGGAAAGGCTTTATTGAATCCATTGCTGGTCAACTGCTAAGAAAGTCGCTTCAAAATAACATGTCTATATATCTACCACTCGTCCATGCTTAGAATATTAATGCCACATACGATCCAGTGCTCCGGCTATTTACTATAAGCTCCTTGATAAGATCCAAAGAAGAATCAGCAATGTTATTGGTTCTGATTCAGTTACTGCCTCACCACCGTCAGGTTGCCTCTCTGTGTCTTTTCTATCAACACTTTAATGGTAATTGTTTGGATGAGCTCGTCGCTATGGTACAGAGACTTTTTAACTTTAAGCGCATTACTAGACTGGCGTCCCGATTTCATCAATTTACAAGCTGACAGGATGTAGCCGTATGTTCTATGCTAACAGTCAATTTAATCACACTTCTCGCGTGTGCAACTCTCTTCTGACTCAATGCATTCCAGCCAAATGTAATATGCAAATCTTTAATGCAATTTCAATCATTATCTACTAACCTCTTGATTACTCTTTTCTCTTTCCGCTACTTATTAATATTTCTGTTCCTAATTCATCCACATCCTGTAATTCCCTGTCCTTTGGGAGTTTTACTGCCTTGCATAGGGTGCTGTCGATTAAAAAAGAATCTGGTAAAAATTCTTGTCAGTCACGTAAATGTTAAACCTCAAACGACTGTACATTTGAATGACCACCTTTGCTCTATAATCAGACATCTGCTGTCTTTGTTAAAAACTTTCTTACATTTCTGGAAAATATTTTATATATTTATTTGCCATATTTTTTTCACATTGATATTATGCAACATCGTATTTCTTGTGGAAAAATAATTCCATCCTCATTGAACATAATATAAAGTACGATTCAAGTAATCCACAACGACAGGTTACACCTAATACGATTTTCAAGTCAGTTTACGATAAGCAAACACGGTCACCTTTTTCACAAACACACTGAGCCAGAGCCAAGTCAATAAATCTTTTCTTTATAACTAGCCTTTATTTTGGCTCGGTTATTGCATCCTCCAATCTAAAGAACAGCTTCAAGAGTCTAATGAATCTATCTCATTTTTTGTGCATATATTTCGCATGTTTCCTTATATTAGCCCAACACACAAAGTGAATCCGATAAGGAATTTTGCGTTAGTCATTCTTACCGCTGTTATGTTCTCTATGGAATAATTTCTTAGACAAGAGATGATGACTTAGCAGATGTCTAATTAACGTTTGCATACCGTGATCAAAATTTCTCTTTAATGATCTCTACTTATTGTGGTTCAAATCATAACAGGATTCAAATTGTTGCAAAAGAAATGGATATATGATATTTTTCTGGTACATTATTGGAAAATAGCTGAATTGGTATATACGGAATGAATTCCAATAACCAACAATTACTATTCTTAAAAGAGTGCTCAATACAAAGTAGAGCAGATATATATACCAACTATATACTTTGATATTAGCTCCTATTACTATTACTTGATAAGACACAGAGTGTGTTGAAACAAAATGGCTATTTTTGTAGTGATTTTATAACATACTTATGTTATAAATTTTTTTATAAAAAATAATTATATCTGCTCTACTTTGTATTGAGCACTCTTTTAAGAATAGTAATTGTTGGTTATTGAATTCATTCCGTATATACCAATTATATACTTTGATATATATATATATATATATATATATATATATATATATATATATATATATATATATATATATTTTTGTCCATTTGCGCAACCATTTCTCCTTTAATATCAGTCCATATTTGTGAGATGAGGTATTATGTACGCTCATTACTTTTTTCCATCTGATGAAGGCCGGAGAGTACAACTGCCTAAAAGTTGTGATAAATATGCCAACAAAGATGAAGACAACAATCCGAATAATGTAAATAGAATCCCTCCTTTATGCAAACCACGTTAATGGCTACTGGCAAAGTGCTACGATTGAGCTTTTCATTAAAAAACATATAAACGGTACGTCTACTCAAATGTGTATCCATGAAAACAAAATTTCAAGTCATATAAATATGTTAGACAAATAAATACAAATAAATTAATTCTTGGAATACACATACGCACACAAGTCTGCCAACACATTTCTGTTTACAGTTATTTTTCTTGTGTTTTATGTTATTTCATTTTTTTTAGATATGTATGTGTTGTACGATGATAACAGTGAAAAAGAATTGCTAATTCAAGAAATTCCACTTTGGGATGTTGTTATTTTAATAAATCCCTCTTTTTAACAACTATTACGTGTCCAGTTCCTTCATGTCTTTTAATATTTAGACAAATGCGCGAAGGTAGATATGAGGACAGGGACACAGAGTTTGTTACTATGACAAAGGTCTTTATTCACAGCAATGGATATAACGATATTTACCTGAAGTAATATGAATAGTGAATTTCTCAAACTCACATTGATAGTTAGACAGAAGAAATGAATAGATAATGATCTGACTGGGATAGATAGATAGATAGATAGATAGATAGATAGATAGATAGATAGATAATGATCTGAATAAGATAGATGAATAGACAATGATCTAGGATAGACAGATCGATAGATACATCGATAGATAAGGAATTGACTGAGACAGACGGACAGATAGATAGATAGATAGATAGATAGATAGATAGATAGATAGATAATGAATAAACTGAGATAGATAATGAATAAAATGAGATAGATAGATAGATAGATAGATAGATAGATAGATAGATAGATAGATAATGAATAGGCTGAGAGACATAGATAATGGATATACTGAGATAGATAGATAGATAGATAGATAGATAGATAGATAGATAGATAGATAAGATAGAAAACATGAATATTCCACCTCTCAAATACAAGTGAAAATATCTTAATATCTTCAAACATATATACACGCAAACAGGCATATTTACACATACACATGCATGTATACGCACACACACTAACACACACACATATATATATCTATGTACATATCTATGTATAGATACATGCATGTATAAAGAAATACAGATATATACATAAAACCTGCATAAATGCACAACATGCATACATGCGCACGTATGTCAATAGATAAACATATACGCCACATGTAGATAAGTAGTGAATTGAATGAAAGTGAAGCTTAATTCCACAAGTAGTGATAAATGACTCCATACTGAGCAGCCGAAATTCTTTTAGTCTCTTGAAGTTCAATATCTTGCATGTAATTCCAGGTGAGTTTCCTTCGTTCTTTGCATCTCTTGAACAGAAAATTCTAGCGCCCCAATCGCTGTTCCCACAACTGGGTTAAGCTGTGCTCCTGCTGCCATGGGTAATTTCTCCCCACTATTTCAATTTTCTTACGTGCGTAACAGATTGACTTCTGCGTTATGTAATACCCGAGGAGACAGGAACTTGTTAGTCAGTCAGTTAGATGAAAGACGAGAGACGAGATTGTAAGAGCGTGTTACTTTAGTATATTAAAGGGAGATAATAAGGATTTGGGAAATACGTTGGCGGTTATAGTGGTTAAGGAGAGATGAGGGCATAAATGAAGAGAATGATATTATTATGGAAACAATAAAGATTTACATGAAGTCATGAAAATTGGGAAAGTAAAAGAAGAACAATAATAAAGATTAGAATGCGAAAAAGAAGATAGATGAGGATGAAAGAAAGGAAAGATGAGTAAAAAAAGAGAAAAAAATATGGGGAACGAGAATAAAATAGAAGGAAGATTGAAGGCAGGAAATGAAAAGAAGAACAAATAAACCGAGACAAAATAAGAATAACCAAAGGAAAAAAATAGATGAAGAACGTCCAAAGAATGAAATTTAAGCGGATAAAACAATTAGAAAATTTTAAAAAAAGAGTTCATGGAAGCCTCATGAACAACAACGGAACAGAAGAAAAAATAAAAAAAGAAGAAAATAGTTAAAAATGACCAAATTGACAAATAAAAAGAGAAAAAATTATTCTAAATTAATCTAAAAAATGAAGAGCATTGATAAACGAATACAAAAAAAAATGATTTGAAATAAAAATAGAAGAAAATGGATTTACGAATATCTATTCAGCGGAGAAATTGTCATGCAGATAAAACAATTAATTTTGCCCTTCAGAAAGAGATTTTAGGGAAAAGAATGGCAGTCTTTAGAAGAATTTCTATATTCTTTTCTACGGCCTAGCTTATCTAATGACTGATTTAAAAAGCCAAATAGGCATTCACGCACACACATACAGGTGAATACACAGACACTCACAAATACTGACACACACATACACAAGCGTAAACATATACCAATAAAAATACATTTAATTTAAAAAATCCTTATTAATATCTAACATTGTCTTCCATATTCAAGCTTTTGTGTTTAATCGTATAGATCGCATATTTTCCTGTTATATTTCTAGACTCAAATTCAAAGTAATCTCTCTGGACATATTGATTCACTCTTCGATCAAAAGGATTTTGTTGGTAGGTGAAGAGACAATAATTCCCTTCTAACAAGTAATCCTCTGCTTTGATGCCGAATTCATTCTAGTTAATCATAATTAATCATTTACGAAATTTCTTGCAATGAAGGGAAAGAAAGATTACAACACACTTGATAAAGTAGCATTGATAAGGTTATTAAACTCAAGGTGTTAGGAAATTTAGTCAAGCCTGGTAAAGGCTTTATGTAATCGTCGAAATAATGTATGCCACAGGCTACGCCATACATCGATAAAGAGACATATCAATTGGCTTTTGTTTAACTTCAATCTTCGAAAAAGATTCAGCATTGTATGATCGAATATTTCCTGGAGAATATGTGCATTCGCAGAATAGGTTGTCGTTCTTTGTTTTGAATAATGAGGAGTTTAAAATTTTCTTTGTACGGCTGAAGTATTTTTCATAATATTGCAAATTAAGGTTAAATTAGAAATAATCTTCCTTGCAAAATAATCTTCAGTCGATCAAAGAAATCAATTTAAAATTATATATATATATATATATATATATATATATATGTGTGTGTGTGTGTGTGTGAATTTAGGCAGCAATCCTACTTTCATGCACATTTTTATCCGAGCACTTTCTGTTATACATTTAGCTACTTTCAAGGATTGAATATTTTAGCTGTTAAGTAATAAATAATTTGTTGCATGTATATATTTATATAATGTTTTCATATATATATATATATATATATATATATATATATATATATATATATAAATGTATTTGAATGTAAACAACCTGTGTACTGACAGAATGTATGTTTTCGCTGTGTATATTTATTTACATGTTGACTGACTGACTCACTCGAATTATTGCCGCTGTAACATAAACAGAAACAGAAGAAACAGAAGAAACAGAAACAGAAGAAACAGAAACAGAAGAAACAGAAGAAAGAGAAGAAGAAGAAAAAGAAGAAGAAACAGAAGAAACAGAAAAAGAAACAGAAGAAACAGAAACAACAGAAACAGAAGAAAAAGAAACAGAAGAAACAGAAGAAGAAACAGAAGAAACAGAAGAAGAAGAAACAGAAGAAACAGAAGAAGAAGAAACAGGAACAGAAGAAGAAGAAACAGAAACAGAAGAAAGAGAAACAACAGAAACAGAAGAAAAAGAAAAAGAAGAAACAGAAGAAACAGAAGAAGAAGAAACAGAAAGAGAAACAGAAGAAACAGAAACAACAGAAACAGAAGAAACAGAAACAGAAGAAACAGAAGAAACAGAAGAAGAAGAAACAGAAAGAGAAACAGAAGAAACAGAAGAAACAGAAACAACAGAAACAGAAGAAACAGAAACAGAAGAAACAGAAGAAGAAGAAACAGAAAGAGAAACAGAAGAAACAGAAACAACAGAAACAGAAGAAACAGAAACAGAAGAAATATAAGAAACAGGAGAAGAAGAAGAAACAGAAGAAGAAGAAAAAGAAGAAGAAGAAACAGAAACAGAAGAAATAGAAACAACAGAAACAGAAGAAACAGAAACAGAAGAAACAGAAAGAGAAACAGAAGAAACAGAAACAACAGAAACAGAAGAAACAGAAACAGAAGAAATAGAAGAAGAAGAAAAAGAAATAGAAGAAACAGAAGAAATAGAAGAAGAAGGAACAGAAGAAACAGAAGAAGAAGAAACAGAAGAAGAGGAAACAGAAACAGAAGAAGAAGAAACAGAAACAGAAGAAACAGAAACAGAAGAAATAGAAACAGAAACTGAAGAAACAACACAAACAGAAGAAACAGAAACAGAAGTAAAAGAAAAAGAAACAGAAGAAACAGAAGAAACAGAAACAGAAGAAACAGAAACAGAAGAAACAGAAACAGAAGAAACAGAAACAGAAACTGAAGAAACAGAAACAACAGAAACAGAAGAAACAGAAACAGAAGTAAAAGAAAAAGAAACAGAAGAAACAGAAACAACAGAAACAGAAGAAACAGAAACAGAAGAAACAGAAGAAACAGAAGAAGAAGAATAAGAAACAGAAGTAATAGAAACAGAAACAGAAGAAGGAGAAGAAGAAGAAGAAACAGAAACAGAAGAAACAGAAACAACAGAAGAAAAAGAAAGAGAAGAAACAGAAACAGAAACAGAAGAAACAGAAACAGAAGAAAGAGAAGAAGCAGGAGAAGAAGAAACAGAAGAAACAGAAACAGAAACAGAAGAAACAGAAGAAACAGAAACAGAAGAAATAGAAGAAGAAGAAACAGAAGAAGAAGAAACAGAAGAAGAAGAAACAGAAACAAGAGAAACAGAAGAAACAGAAACAAAAACAGAAGAAACAGAAACAACAGAAACAGAAGAAACAGAAGAAGAAGAAGAAGAAACAGAAGAAACAGAAAAAGAGGAAACAGAAGAAGAAGAAACAGAAAGAGAAGAAACAGAAACAGAAGAAACAGAAGAAACAGAAACAGAAGAAAAAGAAACAGAAGAAACAGAAACAGAAACAGAAGAAACAGAAACAGAACAAAGAGAAGAAGCAGGAGAAGAAGAAACAGAAGAAACAGAAGAAGAAGAAACAGAAGAAGAAGAAATAGAAAAAGAAGAAACAGAAACAAGAGAAACAGAAGAAACAGAAACAGAAGAAACAGAATAAATTGAAGAAGAAGAAACAGAAGAAGAAGAAACAGAAACAGAAGAAACAGAAACAGAAACAGAAGAAACAGAAACAACAGAAACAGAAGAAACAGAAACAGAAGAAAAAGAAACAGAAACAGAAGAAACAGAAACAACAGAACAAAAAGAAACAGAAGAAAGAGAAGAAAGAGAAGAAGAAGAAAGAGAAGAAACAGAAAAAGAAGAAACAGAAGAAGAAGAAACAGAAGAAGAAACAGAAGAAGAATGGAGAGAAGAAGAAGAAACAGAAAAGGAAGAAACTGAAATAGAAACAGAAGAAACAGAAACAATAGAAACAGAAGAAACAGAAGAAGAAGAAACAGAAGAAGAAGAAGAAAGAGAAATAGAAGAAGAAGAAACAGAAACAGAAGAAACAGAAACAGAAACAGAAACAACAGAAACAGAAGAAACAGAAACAGAAGTAACAGAAGAAACAGAAACAACAGAAACAGAAGAAACAGAAATAGCAGAAACAGAAACAACAGAAGAAGAAGAAACAGAAGGAGAAGAAACAGAAGAAGAAGAAACAGAAACAGAAGAAACAGAAACAGAAACAGAAACAACAGAAACAGAAGAAACAGAAACAGAAGAAACAGAAAAAGAAACAGAAGAAGCAGAAACAACAGAAACAGAAGAAACAGAAGAAACAGAAGAAGAAGAAGAAAGAGAAACAGAAGAAGAAGAAACAGAAACAGAAGAAACAGAAACAGAAACAGAAAAAACAGAAACAGAAGAAACAGAAACAGAAGTAACAGAAGAAACAGAAACAACAGAAACAGAAGAAACAGAAATAGAAGAAACAGAAACAACAGAAGAAGAAGAAAAAGAAGGAGAAGAAACAGAAGAAGAAGAAAGAGAAACAGAAGAAGAAACAGAAACAACAGAAACAGAAGAAACAGAAAAAGAAGTAACAGAAGAAGAAGAAACAGAAGAAAAAGCAGAAGAAGAAACAGAAACAGAAGAAACAGAAACAGAAACAGAAGAAATAGAAACAACAGAAAAAGAAGAAAGAGAAACAGAAGAAACAGTAACAGAAACAGAAGAAATAGAACCAACAGAAAGAGAAGAAACAGAAGAAACAGAAGAAGAAGAAACAGAACAGAAGAATCAGAAACAGAAGAAACAGAAATAGAATCAGAAGAATCAGAAACAACAGAAACAGAAGAAACAGAAACAGAAGAAACAGAAACAGCAGAAACAGAAGGAACAGAAGAAACAGAAGAAACAGAAACAGAAACAGAAGAAGAAACAGAAGCAGAAGAAACAGAAACGGAAACATAAGTAACAGACACAGAAGAAAGAGAAACAGAAGAAACTGAAGAAACAGAAGAAGAAGAAACAGAAGAAACAGAAACAGAAGAAACAGAAACAGAAGAAACAGAAACAGAAACAGAAGAAATAGATACAACAGAAACAGAAGAAAAAGAAACAGGAGAAACAGATGAAACAGAAGAAGAAGAAACAGAAGAATCAGAAGAAGAATAAACATACGAAGAAAAGCAGGAGAAGAAGAAACAGAAAGAGAAACAGAAGAAACAGAAACAAAAGAAACAGAAGAAACAGATGAAACAGAAGAAGAAGAAACAGAAAAAACAGAAGAATAATTAACAGAAGAAGAAGAAAGAGAAGAAGAAGAAACAGAAAAAGAAATAGAAGAAAAAGAAAAAACAGAAACGAAAGAAACAGAAACAGAAGAAACAGAAGAAGAAGAAACAGAAGTAGAAAAAACAGAAGAAGAAGAAACAGAATCAGAAGAAACAGAAACAGAAACTTAAGAAACAGAAACAGAAGAAACAGAAGAAACAGAAGAAGAAAGAGAAGAAACAGAAGAAGTAGAAACAGAAGAAGAAGAACCAGAAGAAACAGTAGAAGAAGAAACAGAAGAAGAAGAAAAAGAAGAAACAAAAACACAAACAGAAGAAATAGAAACAACAGAAACAGTAGAAAAAGAAACAGAAGAAACAGAAGAAACAGAAGAAGAAGAAACAGAAGAAACAGCAGAAGAAGAAACAGAAACAGAAGAAACTGAAACAACAGAAACAGAAGAAACATAAACAGAAGAAACAGAAGAAGATGAAACAGAAACAGAAGAAACAGAAACAGAAGAAACAGTAACAGGAACTGAAGAAACAGAAACAGAAACTGAAGAAACAGAAAAAAAAGAAACCGAAGAAACAGAAACAGAAGAAACAGAAGAAACAGAATAAGAAACAGAAACAGAAGAAAGAGAATCAGAAGAAACAGAAACAACAGAAACAGACGAAACAGAAACAGAAGAAACAGAAACAGAAGAAACAGAAACAGAAGAAACAGAAGAAGAAGAAACAGAAGAAGAAACAGGCGAAGAAGAAACAGAAACAGAAGAAACAGAAACAAAAGAAACAGAAACAGAAACAGAAACAGAAGAAACAGAAACAGAAGAAACAGAAACTGAAGAAACAGAAACAACAGAAACAGAACAAAAAGAAACAGAAGAAAGAGAAGAAAGAGAAGAAGAAACAGAAGAAGAAGAAACAAAAGAAGAAGAAACAGAAGTAGAAACACAAAAAGAATGGAGAGAAGAAAAAGAACCAGAAAAGGAAGAAACTGAAACAGAAACAGAAGAAACAGAAACAATAGAAACAGAAGAAACAGAAGAAGAAGAAAAAGAAGAAGAAGAAGACAGAGAAACGGGAGAAGAAGAAACAGAAACAGAAGAAACAGAAACAGAAACAGAAACAACAGAAACAGAAGAAACAGAAACAGAAGAAACAGAAGAAGAAGAAACAGAAGAAACAGAAGAAACAGAAACAGAAACAACATAAACAGAAGGAACAGAAACAACAGAAACAGAAGAAACAGAAACAGAAGAAACAGAAAAAGAAACAGAAGAAACAGAAACAGAACTAACAGAAAAAACAGAAACAAAAGAAACAGAAGAAACAGAAATAAAAGAAACAGAAACAACAGAAGAAGAAGAAACAGAAGGAGAAGAAACAGAATAAGAAGAAAGAGAAACAGAAGAAGAAGAAACAGAAACAACAGAAACAAAAGAAACAGAAAAAGAAAAAAACAGAAAAAGAAGAAACAGAAGAATAAACAGAAACAACAGAAACAGAAGAAACAGAAACAACAGAAACAGAAGAAACAGAAACAGAAGAAACAGAAAAAGAAACAGAAGAAGCAGAAACAACAGAAACAGAAGAAACAGAAACAGAAGAAACAGTACAAGAAGAAGAAAGAGAAACAGAAGAAACAGAAACGGAAACAGAAGAAACAGAAACAGAAACATAAACAAGAGAAACAGAAGAAACAGAAACAGAAGTAACAGAAGAAACAGAAACAACAGAAACAGAAGAAACAGAAATAGAAGAAACAGAAACAACAGAAGAAGAAGATAGAGAAGGAGAAGAAACAGAAAAAGAAGAAAGAGAAACTGAAGAAGAAGAAACAGAAACAACAGAAACAGAAGAAACAGAAAAAGAAGAAACAGAAGAAGAAGAAACAGAAGAAACAGAAGAAGAAGAAACAAAAGAAACAGCAGAAGAAGAAACAGAAACATGAGAAACAGAAACAGAAACAGAAGAAATAGAAACAACAGAAACAGAAGAAAGAGAAACAGAAGAAACAGTAACAGAAACAGAAGAAACACAAGAAGAAACAGAAGAAACAGAAGAAGAAGCAACAGAAACAGAAGAAACAGAAACAGAAACAGAAGAAACAGAAACAACAGCAACAGAAGAAACAGAAACAGAAGAAACAGTAACAGAAACAGAATAAACAGAACCAACAGAAACAGAAGAAACAGAAGAAACAGAAGAAGAAGAAACAGAACAGAAGAATCAGAAACAGAAGAAACAGAAACAGAAACAGAAGAATCAGAAACAACAGAAACAGAAGAAACAGAAGGAACAGAAGAAACAGAAGGAACAGAAGAAACAGAAGAAAAAGAAGCAGAAACAGAAGAAGAAACAGAAACAGAAGAAACAGAAACGGAAACAGAAGAATCAGAAACAACAGACACAGAAGAAAGAGAAACAGAAGAAACTGAAGAAACAGAAGAAGAAGAAACAGAAGAAACAGAAACAGAAGAAACAGAAACAGAAACAGAAACAACAGAAACAGAAGAAACAGAAACAGAAGAAGAAACAGAAACAGAAGAAACAGAAACGGAAACAGAAGAAACAGAAACAACAGACACAGAAGAAAGAGAAACAGAAGAAACTGAAGAAACAGAAGAAGAAGAAACAGAAGAAACAGAAACAGAAGAAAGAGAAACAACAGAAACAGAAGAAAAAGAAACAGGAGAAAAAGATGAAACAGAAGAAGAAGAAACAGAAGAATCAGAAGAATAATAAACATACGAAGAAATACAGGAGAAGAAGAAACAGAAACAGAAGAAACTGAAACAGAAACAGAAGAAACAGAAACAAAAGAAACAGAAGAAACAGAAAAAACAGAAGAAGAAGAAACAGAAAAAACAGAAGAATAATTAACAGAAGAAGAAGAAAGAGAAGAAGAAGAAGAAACAGAAAAAGAAATAGAAGAAAAAGAAACAACAGAAACGGAAGAAACATAAACAGAAAGAGAAACAGAAGAAACAAAAGAAGAAGAAACAGAAGAAGAAAAAACAGAAGAAGAAGAAACAGAATCAGAAAAAACAGAAACAGAAACTTAAGAAACAGAAACAGAAGAAACACAAGAAACAGAAGAAGAAAGAGAAGAAACAGAAGAAGTAGAAACAGAAGACGAACCAGAAGAAACAGTAGAAGAAGAAACAGAAGAAAAAGAAAAAGAAGAAACAGAAACACAAACAGAAGAAATAGAAACACCAGAAACAGAAGAAAAAGAAACAGAAGAAACAGAAGAAGAAGAAACAGAAACAGAAAAAACAGAAACAGAAGAATCTGAAACAACAGAAACAGAAGAAACATAAACAGAAAGAGAAACAGAAGAAACAGAAAGAGAAACAGAAGAAACAGAAACAACAGAAACAGAAGAAAAAGAAATAGAAGAAACAGAAGAATCAGAAGAAGACGAAACAGGAGAAACCGAAGAAAAAGGAACAGAAGAAACAGAAGAATATGAAACAGAAGAAGAATAAACAGAAACAGAAGAAGAAGAAACAGAAACAGAAAAAAAAGAAACAGAAGAAACAGAAACAGAAGAAACAGAAGAAACAAAATAAGAAACAGAAACAGAAGAAAGAGAATCAGAAGAAAGAGAAACAACATAAACAGAAGAAACAGAAACAGAAACAACTGAAACAGAAGAAACAGAAACAGAAGAAACAGAAGAAACAGAAGAAGAAGAAACAGAAACAGAAGAAACAGAAACAGAAACAGAAACAGAAGAAACAGAAGAAACAGAAACAGAAGAAACAGAAACAGAAGAAACAGAAACAACAGAAACAGAACAAAAAAGAAACAGAAGAAAGAGAAGAAAGAGAAGAAGAAGAAAGAGAAGAAACAGAAAAGAAGAAACAGAAGAAGAAGAAACAGAAGAAGAAGAAACAGAAGAAGAAACAGAAAAAGAAGGGAGAGAAGAAAAAGAAACAGAAAAGGAAGAAACTGAAACAGAAACAGAAGAAACAGAAACAATAGAAACAGAAGAAACAGAAGAAGAAGAAACAGAAGAAGAAGCAGAAAGAGAAACGGAAGAAGAAGAAACAGAAACAAAAGAAACAGAAACAGAAACAAGAGAAACAGAAGAAACAGAAACAGAAGTAAAAGAAGAAACAGAAACAAAAGAAACAGAAGAAACAGAAATAGAAGAAACAGAGCCAACGCAAGAAGGAGAAACAGAAGGAGAAGAAACAGAATAAGAAGAAAGAGTAACAGAAGAAGAAGAAACAGAAACAGAAGAAACAGAAACAGAAACAACAGAAAACAGAAGAAAATAGAAACAACAGAAACAGAAGAAACAGAAACAGATGAAACAGAAAAAAGAAACAGAAGAAGCAGAAAACAACAGAAACAGAAGAAACAGAAAGAGAAGAAACAGAAGAAACAGAAGAAGAAGAAGAAAGAGAAACAGAAGAAGAAGAAACAGAAACAGAAGAAACAGAAACAGAAACAGAAACAACAGAAACAGAAGAAACGGAAACAGAAGTAACAGAAGAAACAGAAACAACAGAAACAGAAGAAACAGAAATAGAAGAAACCGAAACAACAGAAGAAGAAGAAACAAAAGGAGAAGAAACAGAAGAAGAAGAAAGAGAAACAGAAGATGCAGAAAGAGAAACAACAGAAGAAGAAGAAACAGAAAAAGAAGAAACAGAAGAAAAAGAAACAGAAGAAACAGAAGAAGAAGAAACAGAAGAAACAGCAGAAGAAGAAACAGAAACAGAAGAAAGAGAAACAGAAACAGAAGAAATAGAAACAACAGAAACAGAAGAAAGAGAAACAAAAGAAACAGTAACACAAACAGAAGAAACAGAAGAAGAAACAGAAGAAACAAAAGAAGAAGAAACAGAAACAGAAGAAACAGAAACAGAAACAGAAACAGAAGAAACTGAAACAACAGAAACAGAAGAAACAGTAACAGAAACAGAAGAAACAGAACCAACAGAAACAGAAGAAACAGAAGAAACAGAAGAAGAAGAAACAGAACCGAAGAATCAGAAACAGAAGAAACAGAAACAGAAACAGAAGAATCAGAAACAACAGAAACAGAAGAAACAGAAACAGAAGAAACAGAAGGAACAGAAGAAACAGAAGAAATAGAAGCAGAAAGAGAAGAAGAAACAGAAACAGAAGAAACAGAAACGGAAAGAGAAGAAACAGAAACAACAGACACAGAAGAAAGAGAAACAGAAGAAACTGAAGAAACAGAAGAAGAAGAAAGAGAAGAAATAGAAACAGAAGAAACAGAAACAACAGAAACAGAAGAAAAAGAAACAGGAGAAACAGATGAAACAGAAGAAGAAGAAACAGAAGAATCAGAAGAAGAATAAACATACGAAGAAAAACAGGAGAAGAAGAAACAGAAACAGAAGAAACTGAAACAGAAACAGAAGAAACAGAAAGAAAAGAAACAGAAGAAACAGATGAAACAGAAGAAGAAGAAACAGAAAAAACAGAAGAATAATTAACAGAAGAAGAAAAAAGAGAAGAAGAAGAAGAAACAGAAAAAGAAATAGAAGAAAAAGAAACAACAGAAACGGAAGAAACAGAAACAGAAGAAACAGAAGAAACAAAAGAAGAAGAAACAGAAGAATAAAAAACAGAAGAAGAAGAAACAGAATCAGAAAAAACAGAAACAGAAACTTAAGAAACAGAAACAGAAGAAACACAAGAAACAGAAGAAGAAAGAGAAGAAACAGAAGAAGTAGAAACAGAAGAAGAAGAACCAGAAGAAACAGTAGAAGAAGAAACAGAAGAAAAAGAAAAAGAAGAAACAGAAACACAAACAGAAGAAATAGAAACACCAGAAACAGAAGAAAAAGAAACAGAAGGAACAGAAGAAGAAGAAACAGAAACAGAAAAAACAGAAACAGAAGTATCTGAAACAACAGAAACAGAAGAAACATAAACAGAAAGAGAAACAGAAGAAACAGAAAGAGAAACAGAAGAAACAGAAACAACAGAAACAGAAGAAAAAGAAATAGAAGAAACAGAAGAATCAGAAGAAGACGAAACAGGAGAAACCGAAGAAAAAGGAACAGAAGAAACAGAAGAATAAGAAACAGAAGAAGAATAAACAGAAACAGAAGAAGAAGAAACAGAAACAGAAAAAAAAAGAAACAGAAGAAACAGAAACAGAAGAAACAGAAGAAACAGAATAAGAAACAGAAACAGAAGAAAGAGAATCAGAAGAAAGAGAAACAACATAAACAGAAGAAACAGAAACAGAAACAACTGAAACAGAAGAAACAGAAACAGAAGAAACAGAAGAAACAGAAGAAGAAGAAACAGAAACAGAAGAAACAGAAACAGAAACAGAAACAGAAGAAACAGAAGAAACAGAAACAGAAGAAACAGAAACAGAAGAAACAGAAACAACAGAAACAGAACAAAAAGAAACAGAAGAAAGAGAAGAAAGAGAAGAAGAAGAAAGAGAAGAAACAGAAGAAGAAGAAACAGAAGAAGAAGAAACAGAAGAAGAAGAAACAGAAGAAGAAACAGAAAAAGAAGGGAGAGAAGAAAAAGAAACAGAAAAGGAAGAAACTGAAACAGAAACAGAAGAAACAGAAACAATAGAAACAGAAGAAACAGAAGAAGAAGAAACAGAAGAAGAAGCAGAAAGAGAAACGGAAGAAGAAGGAACAGAAACAAAAGAAACAGAAACAGAAACAGAAACAACAGAAACAGAAGAAACAGAAACAGAAGTAACAGAAGAAACAGAAACAAAAGAAACAGAAGAAACAGAAATAGAAGAAACAGAGCCAACGGAAGAAGGAGAAACAGAAGGAGAAGAAACAGAATAAGAAGAAAGAGTAACAGAAGAAGAAGAAACAGAAACAGAAGAAACAGAAACAGAAACAACAGAAACAGAAGAAACAGAAACAACAGAAACAGAAGAAACAGAAACAGATGAAACAGAAAAAGAAACAGAAGAAGCAGAAACAACAGAAACAGAAGAAACAGAAAGAGAAGAAACAGAAGAAACAGAAGAAGAAGAAGAAAGAGAAACAGAAGAAGAAGAAACAGAAACAGAAGAAACAGAAACAGAAACAGAAACAACAGAAACAGAAGAAACGGAAACAGAATTAACAGAAGAATCAGAAACAACAGAAGAAGAAGAAACAGAAGGAGAAGAAACAGAAGAAGAAGAAAGAGAAACAGAAGAAGCAGAAAGAGAAACAACAGAAGAAGAAGAAAGAGAAAAAGAAGAAACAGAAGAAAAAGAAACAGGAGAAACAGCAGAAGAAGAAACAGAAACAGAAGAAAGAGAAACAGAAACAGAAGAAATATAAACAACAGAAACAGAAGAAAGAGAAACAGAAGAAACAGTAACAGAAACAGAAGAAACAGAAGAAGAAACAGAAGAAACAAAAGAAGAAGAAACAGAAACAGAAGAAACAGAAACAGAAACAGAAGAAACTGAAACAACAGAAACAGAAGAAACAGTAACAGAAACAGAAGAAACAGAACCAACAGAAACAGAAGAAACAGAAGAAACAGAAGAAGAAGAAACAGAACCGAAGAATCAGAAACAGAAGAAACAGAAACAGAAACAGAAGAATCAGAAACAACAGAAACAGAAGAAACAGAAACAGAAGAAACAGAAGGAACAGAAGAAACAGAAGAAATAGAAGCAGAAAGAGAAGAAGAAACAGAAACAGAAGAAACAGAAACGGAAACAGAAGAAACATAAACAACAGACACAGAAGAAAGAGAAACAGAAGAAACTGAATAAACAGAAGAAGAAGAAAGAGAAGAAATAGAAACAGAAGAAACAGAAACAACAGAAACAGAAGAAAAAGAAACAGGAGAAACAGATGAAACAGAAGAAGAAGAAACAGAAGAATCAGAAGAAGAATAAACATACGAAGAAAAACAGGAGAAGAAGAAACAGAAACAGAAGAAACAGAAACAGAAACAGAAGAAACAGAAACAAAACAAACAGAAGAAACAGATCAAACAGAAGAAGAAGAAACAGAAAAAACAGAAGAATAATTAACAGAAGAAGAAGAAAGAGAAGAAGAAGAAACAGAAAAAGAAATAGAAGAAAAAGAAACAACAGAAACGGAAGAAACAGAAACAGAAGAAACAGAAGAAACAAAAGAAGAAGAAACAGAAGAAGAAAAAACAGAAGAAGAAGAAACAGAATCAGAAAAAACAGAAACAGAAACTTAAGAAACAGAAACAGAAGAAACTGAAGAAACAGAAGAAGAAAGAGAAGAAACAGAAGAAGTAGAAACAGAAGAAGAAGAAAAAGAAGAAACAGAAACACAAACAGAAGAAATAGAAACAACAGAAACAGAAGAAAAAGAAACAGAAGAAACTGAAGAAACAGAAGAAGAAGAAACAGAAGAAACAGCAGAAGAAGAAACAGAAACAGAAAAAACAGAAGAATCTGAAACAACAGAAACAGAAGAAACATAAACAGAAAGAGAAACAGAAGAAACAGAAAGAGAAACAGAAGAAACAGAAACAACAGAAACAGAAGAAAAAGAAACAGAAGAAACAGAAGAATCAGAAGAAGACGAAACAGGATAAACAGAAGAAAAAGGAACAGAAGAAACAGAAGAAGATGAAACAGAAGAAGAAGAAACAGAAACAGAAACAGAAGAAACAGAAACAGAAGAAACAGTAACAGAAACTGAAGAAACAGAAACAGAAACTGAAGAAAAAGAAAAAACAGAAACAGAAGAAACAGAAACAGAAGAAATAGAAGAAACAGAAAAAGAAACAGAAACAGAAGAAAGAGAATCAGAAGAAACAGAAGAAACAGAAGTAGAAGAAATAGAAGAAACAGAAGAAGAAGTAACAGAAACAGAAGAAACAGAAACAGAAGAAACAGAAACAAAAGAAACAGAAGAAATAGAAGAAACAGAAGAAACAGAAGAAAAAGAAGAATGAGAAACAGAAGAAGAAGAAACAGAAACAGAAGAAACAGAAAGAGAAACAAGAGAAACAAAAGAATCAGAAACAGAAGAAACAGAAACAGAAGAAACAGAAGAAACAGAAACAGAAGAAACAGAAACAGAAGAAACAGAAACAGAAGAAACAGGAACAACAGAAACAGAAACAACTGAAACAGAACAAAAAGAAACAGAAGAAAGAGAAGAAAGAGAAGAAACAGAAGAAGAAGAAACAGAAGAAGAAGAAACAGAAGAAGAAGAAACAGAAGAATAAACAGAATAAGTAGGGAGAGAAGAAAAAGAAACAGAAAAGGAAGAAACTGAAACAGAAACAGAAAAAACAGAAACAATAGACACAGAAGAAACAGAAGAAGAAGAAACAGAAGAAGAAGAAGAAAGAGAAACAGAAGAAGAAGAAACAGAAACAGAAGAAACAGAAACAGAAACAACAGAAACAGAAGAAACAGAAACAGAAGTAACAGAAAAAGAAACAGAAGAAACAGAAACAACAGAAACAGAAGAAACAGAAACAGAAGAAACAGAAACAGAAGTAACAGAAGAAACAGAAACAACAGAAACAGAAGAAAGAGAAATAGAAGAAACAGAAACAACAGAAGAAGAAGAAACAGATGGAGAAGAAACAGAAGAAGAAGAAAGAGTAACAGAAGAAGAAGAAAGAGAAACAGAAGAAGAAACAGAAACAGAAACAACAGAAACAGAAGAAACAGAAACAACAGAAACAGAAGAAACAGAAACAGAAGAAACAGAAAAAGAAAAAGAAGAAGCAGAAACAACAGAAACAGTGGAAACAGAAACAGAAGAAACAGAAGAAACAGTAGTAGAAGAAACAGAAAAAACTGAAGAAGAAGAAACAGAAGAAACAGAAGAAGAAGAAACAGAAGACACAGCAGAAGAAGAAACAGAAACAGAAACAACAGAAACAGAAACAACTGAAACAGAACAAAAAGAAACAGAAGAAAGAGAAGAAAGAGAAGAAACAGAAGAAGAAGAAACAGAAGAAGAAGAAACAGAAGAAGAAGAAACAGAAGAATAAACAGAATAAGTAGGGAGAGAAGAAAAAGAAACAGAAAAGGAAGAAACTGAAACAGAAACAGAAAAAACAGAAACAATATACACAGAAGAAACAGAAGAAGAAGAAACAGAAGAAGAAGAAGAAAGAGAAACAGAAGAAGAAGAAACAGAAACAGAAGAAACAGAAACAGAAACAGAAACAACAGAAACAGAAGAAACAGAAACAGAAGTAACAGAAAAAGAAACAGAAGAAACAGAAACAACAGAAACAGAAGAAACAGAAACAGAAGAAACAGAAACAGAAGAAACAGAAACAGAAGTAACAGAAGAAACAGAAACAACAGAAACAGAAGAAACAGAAATAGAAGAAACAGAAACAACAGAAGAAGAAGAAACAGATGAAGAAGAAACAGAAGAAGAAGAAAGAGAAACAGAAGAAGAAGAAAGAGAAACAGAAGAAGAAACAGAAACAGAAACAACAGAAACAGAAGAAACAGAAACAACAGAAACAGAAGAAACAGAAACAGAAGAAACAGAAAAAGAAAAAGAAGAAGCAGAAACAACAGAAACAGAGGAAACAGAAACAGAAGAAACAGAAGAAACAGTAGTAGAAGAAACAGAAAAAACAGAAGAAGAAGAAACAGAAGAAACAGAAGAAGAAGAAACAGAAGACACAGCAGAAGAAGAAACAGAAACGGAAGGAACAGAAACAGAAACAGAAAAAACAAAAACGACAGAAACAGATGAAACTGACGAAATAGAAACAGAAGAAACAGAAACAGAAGAAACAGAAGAATCATGAGAAGAAAAAACAGAAGAAGAAGAAAGAGAAACAGAAACAACAGAAACAGAAGAAACAGAAATATAAGAAATAGAAACAGAAGAAACAGACACAGAAACAGAAGAAACAGAAACAAGAGAAACAGAAGAAACAGAAGAAGAATAAACAGAAGAAACAGAAGAAGAAGAAACAGAAACAGAAGAAACAGAATCAGAAACAGAAGAAACAGAAACAGAAGAATCAGAAGAATGAGTAACAAGAGAAACAGCAGAAACAGAAACAGAAAAATCAGAAACAACAGAAACAGAAGAAACAGAAACAACAGAAACAGAAGAAACAGAAACAGAAAAACTGTAACAACACAAACAGAAAAAACAGAAAAAGAAGAAACAGAAGGAACAGAAGAATCAGAAGAAGAAGTAACAGAAACAGAAGAAACAGAAACAGAAGTAACAGAAACAACAGAAACAGAAGAAACAGAAACAGAAGAAACAGAAAAAGAATCAGAAGAAACAGAAACTACAGAAACAGAAGAAACAGAAACAGAAGAAACAGAAGAAACAGAAGAAGAAGAAACAGAAGAAACAGAAGTAGAAGAAACTGAAGAAGAAGAAACAGTAACAGAAGAAACAGAAACAAAAACAAAAACAGAGGAAACAGAAACAGAACAAACAGAAGAAGAAGAAACAGAAGAAGAAACAGAAACAATAGAAACAGAAGAAACAGAAACAGAAGAAACAGAAGAAACAGAAGAAGATACAGAAGAAGAAGAAACAGAAACAGAAGAATCACAAACAAAAAAAACAGAAAGAGAAACAGAATAAACAGAAACAGAAACAGAAGAAACAGAAACAACAGAAACAGTAGAAAAAAACAGAAGAAACAGAAGAAACAGAAGAAGAAGAAACAGAAGAAACAGAAGACGAAGAAACAGAAGAAAAAACCGAAGAATAAAACTGAAGAAGAAGAAACAGAAGAAACACATTCAGAAACAGAAGAAACAGAAACAGAAGAAACAGAAGAAAAAGAAACAGGAAAAACAGATGAAACAGAAGAAGAAGAAACAGAAGAAACAGAAGAATAAGAAACAGACGAAGAAAAACAAGAGAAGAAGAAACAGAAACAGAAGAAACAGAAACAGGATAAACAGAAACAACATAAACAGAAGAAACAGAAAAAGAAGAAACAGTAGCAGAAACATAAACAGAAGAAACAGAAACAGAAGAAACAGAAACAACAGAAACAGAAGAAGCAGAAACAACAGAAACAGATGTAACAGTAAAAGAAGAAACAGAAACAACAGAAACTGAAGAAACAGAAGAAAAAGAAACAGAAGAAACAGAAGAAAAAGAAACAGAAGAAACAGAAGAAGAAGAAACAGAAACATAAACAGAAGAAACAGAAACAGAAGTAACAGAAGAAACAGAAACAACAGAAACAGAAGAAACAGAAATAGAAGAAACAGAAACAACAGAAGAAGAAGAAACAGATGGAGAAGAAACAGAAGAAGAAGAAAGAGAAACAGAAGAGGAAGAAAGAGAAACAGAAGAAGAAACAGAAACAGAAACAACAGAAACAGAAGAAACAGAAACAACAGAAACAGAAGAAACAGAAACAGAAGAAACAGGAAAAGAAAAAGAAGAAGCAGAAACAACAGAAACAGAAGAAACAGAAACAGAAGAAACAGAAGAAACAGTAGTAGAAGAAACAGAAAAAACAGAAGAAGAAACAGAAGAAACAGAAGAAGAAGAAACAGAAGACACAGCAGAAGAAGAAACAGAAACGGAAGAAACAGAAACAGAAACAGAAAAAACAAAAACGACAGAAACAGAAGAAACTGAAGAAACAGAAACAGAAGAAACAGAAACAGAAGAAACAGAAGAATCATGAGAAGAAAAAACAGAAGAAGAAGAAAGAGAAACAGAAACAACAGAAACAGAAGAAACAGAAATATAAGAAACAGAAACAGAAGAAACAGACACAGAAACAGAAGAAACAGAAACAAGAGAAACAGAAGAAACAGAAGAAGAATAAACAGAAGAAACAGAAACAGAAGTAACAGAATCAGAAACAGAAGAAACAGAAACAGAAGAATCAGAAGAATGAGTAACAAGAGAAACAGCAGAAACAGAAACAGAAAAAACAGAAACAACAGAAACAGAAGAAACAGAAACAACAGAAACAGAAGAAACAGAAACAGAAAAACTGTAACAACACAAACAGAAAAAACAGAATAAGAAGAAACAGAAGGAACAGAAGAATCAGAAGAAGAAGAAACAGAAAGAGAAGAAACAGAAACAGAAGAAACAGAAACAACAGAAACAGAAGAAACAGAAACTTCAGAAACAGAAAAAGAATCAGAAGAAACAGAAACTTCAGAAACAGAAGAAACAGAAACAGAAGAAACAGAAGAAACAGAAGAAGAAGAAACAGAAGAAACAGAAGTAGAAGAAACTGAAGAAGAAGAAACAGTAACAGAAGAAACAGAAACAGAAACAAAAACAGAGGAAACAGAAACAGAAGAAACAGAAGAAGAAGAAACAGAAGAAGAAGAAACAGAAGAAGAAACAGAAACAGAAGAAACAGAAACAATAGAAACAGAAGAAACAGAAACAGAATAAACAGAAGAAACAGAAGAAGAAACAGAAGAAGAAGAAACAGAAACAGAAGAATCACAAACAGAAAAAACAGAAACAGAAACAGAAGAAACAGAAACAGAAACAGAAGAAACAGAAACAACAGAAAAAGTAGAAAAAAACAGAAGAAACAGAAGAAACAGAAGAAGAAGAAACAGAAGAAACAGAAGACGAAGAAACAGAAGAAACAGATGAAGAATAAACCGAAGAAGAAGAAACAGAAGAAACACAATCAGAAACAGAAGAAACAGAAACAGAAGAAACAGAAGAAAAAGAAACAGGAAAAACAGATGAAACAGAAGAAGAAGAAACAGAAGAAACAGAAGAATAAGAAACAGACGAAGAAAAACAAGAGAAGAAGAAACAGAAACAGAAGAAACAGAAACAGAAACAGAATAAACAGAAACAACATAAACAGAAGAAACAGAAAAAGAAGAAACAGTAGCAGAAACATAAACAGAAGAAACAGAAACAGAAGAAACAGAAACAACAGAAACAGAAGAAGCAGAAACAACAGAAACAGATGTAACAGTAAAAGATGAAACAGAAACAACAGAAACTGAAGAAACAGAAGAAAAAGAAACAGAAGAAACGGAAGAAGAAGAAACAGAAGAAACAGAAGAAGAAGAAACCGAAACATAAACAGAAGAAACAGAAACAACAGAAACAGAAGAAACAGAAACAGAAGAAACAGAAAAAGAAACAGAAGAAACAGAAACAGAAGAAACAGAAGAAACAGAAAAAGAAACAGAAGAAACAGAAACAACAGAAACAGAAGAAACAGAAACAGAAGAAACAGAAAAAGAAACAGAAGAAACAGAAACTACAGAAACAGAAGAAACAGAAACAGAAGAAGAAGAAACAGAAGAAAAAGAAACAGAAGAAGAAGCAAAAGAAGAAGAAGAACCAGAAACAGAAACAGAAAAAAACAGAAACACCAGAAACAGAAGAAACAGAAACAGAAGAAACAGAAACAGAAGAACCAGAAACAGAAGAAACAGAAGAAACAGAAGAAGAAGAAACAGAAGAAACAGAAGAAGAAGAATCAGAAGAAGAAAAAACCGAAGAAGAAGAAACAGTAACAGAAGAAACAGAAACAAAACAAAAACAAAAAAAACAGAAACAGAAGAAACAGAAACAGAAGAAACAGAAACAGAAACTACAGAAACAGAAGAAGCAGAAGCAACAGAAGAAGAAGAAGAAGAAGAAGAAGAAGAAGAAGAAGAAGAAGAAGATGCAACAGAAACAGAAGTAGAAACAGAAGAAGCAACAGAAATATTAGCAGAAGAATAAGAAGATGCAACAGAAACAGAAGAAGAAGAAACAGAAGCAACAGAAGAAGAAGAAGAAGAAGAAAAAGAAGAAGAAGAAGAAGAAGAAGAAGCAACAGAAACAGAAGAAGAATAAACAGAAACAGAGTTAGAAATCTATTGTCATTGCTTTGGCAAAAATGGGCATATTTTCTGGCGTGCCGTCACTAAAACTGTGAACGTAAGCATTTTAAATACGAAGAAGATACTGCTGTCCAGTGACATTACATTTAACAGATGTTCTCGGATTTGCCACAGTTTGATCAGCTGGATATATTTACATGTACATATGTACACGTAGCCTTTAATTGTATCAACTAGAACATGTTTCCATGTTTCAATTCCATGTTAAATAATAAGAAATATGTATCTGATTCAGTTTTTTTATTTTCGAAAGTGAACAAGCTAAAAATCATGACAGATTTACTTAGCAACACAAATGTCTCAACACCATCCAGTAACTCGACCTTCGTACGGCGTAGAACGATCTTGGCACGTCAATAAATTTGAAATATTCTTGATGTTTTTAAAATATTTTTCTAAGTATGTTCGACTAATCGTGTAAGACATACCATGGGTAATTCTAAAAGAGAAGCAAGATTCAGATATCACACCCTTGATACACATTGGACTATTTATCACTATACCCGGGAGAGTGGTGACTTGTTTGTTTGGGCATTTACATTTTATAGTTAGGATGCCTGCATACTCAAAGCTATGTGTTCTTCCTTGAACAACCGATGAATTCATGAGGATTGGATGCAGATCAGGGTTACGTCTTTGCAGTGATGCTTCTAACCCCTGCCGTAGCTACTCGCAAGTTTTGCCGGCTTTTATGAAATGCAATCAATTATAGACTCTCCTCCAATACGATATTGTAATTGTGGTGCAGGCAAAATGGTTTAGATCAGCGTTTTAGAATTGAGAATTAAACAATGTCTATCACATTAATTGAAGACATATCGGAAATGCAAATTCTTGCTTTTCAGGTTTGGTAAAATTAAATGTTGCCGATATTAGCACACAACAGAACTGTACATGCGTGTTGATTCAGACACTCGATTTGGATGATTTTCACATGGAGTTTATTGGATGTGCTTCATCTTTCATACTCAAACTCAAACATGTGTATGTGTGTATGTATGAGTATATATATTTGTTTACATTGCGCAGATCAGTACAAAAATTTCAATGATTGCAGAGCTCAGTGTTGCCAACATTGTGGGAAACTTTTGTGTGAATTGATTGGACGGTTTTTGAAATATTAGAGAAAAATTTTCGCGATAATAATTTGGCACACAGTCTATATATATATATATATATATATATATATATGTGTGTGTGTGTATATATATATATCTGTGTGTGTGTGTGTGTGTGTATCTGTGTGTGTATGGATATATGTATATGTGTATATTTATGGATATATAGAATATTATAAAAGAAGGTCTTACAGTTCTGTTATTTATGTTTTATCTCCTGTTCTTCTTTAATATTCTCCAATTGGATGTGTGAGTGTAAAATTCTTTTTCATATGAAGGTAAATTTTTAAATTATTAATTTAATTTAAATGGAAACATATTACCCTTTAATAATCATTATTGATGATAAAATATTTAAATTGAAATTTTTTTTTGATATTTATGTAGGTGTTAATACATGAAATTTTCTGTGTATATCGGTACATGGGTACCTGTATCAGTGATTGCACATGTAAAGGAACGTATTTATGTGTGAGGTTTGCCTGGATGTATATACAGTATATGACAGAACAAGATCTTTAATATTACCTTCAAATATTAACTTAACTAAACTTTAAATAAAAGAAATTGCCCACATAAAACATTTGAACGTCCCCCGGTGTCGCTGCGCCAAATGTGACGTCTGCTTGGCCGCACCCCCGTGCTGCCCTGTCCTGTCCACAGCGCCAATTGTGACGTCACCCCGTCTGTCTACGCGCCGTCGCCGTCCTATCCTGTCCCGTGACGACCAATGTGACTTGGTATTGGTCGCGGCACCAAATGTGACGTTCTAATCTTTTGCTGATTCGGATGGGAATCTGGGTAGATTCGGTATCAGCCTTGTCGTTCCCAGCTCGCCTCCAACGTCTGGCTACCGAAGTAACTGTTTTGATTTCTAGTCTAACCTACCCACGTTGTGATAGACAAAATCAATCAGTCGCCGGGCCGTAATGCAAGCTGAGTCCGGCTAAGGGTAACACCACACAAGTATATGCAAAATAAAATAAAATAATAACTCGAAAAGTTCAAATGTGTTAAAAAAGGATAACAATACTTTATATCTGGTTTCTGAATACAGGACTGCATCTTCTTCCCAACCCGCTGTATGGATTCGTTGTTTGTTCTTTAAGAAACTGGTTCTTGGTGTATCTTCAGGCGATATTCGTAAAACTTGTTTTGGTGGTGTGAGTCTAAGTCGTTCTTCAAAAATAAATTGTTCTTGGTTAGAAGTTGAGGTCGATAATGCGCGAAATCTTTCAAGTCAGCTATCTACGAGGCGTCTGAGAGCTCTCAGCTCACTGCGAACTTAACTCAACTGCCTCTCAACTGGAACTCGAACTTAACTACCTCTCAACTGGAACTGCTTTTCTCTCTCTGCGACTCTCCGGGTGGGCTTGTCGGGGTTTGAGGTTCCTTGATAATTCTAAATCCACAATCCACTTCTTTGTTTTCGGTCAGGAAAATTTATTATTTTCCATTTTTGGAAGTCTTTTCGTCCTCCCATCTTCTTCTGTTCTCATATTGGTATCTCACTATACCCTCAGAGTGTGTCAACGGGTTTCCCCTCTCTCTCTCTCACACAGTTGCATCTCACACCTATCCCTTCAAGGGGGAAAGGCGCAACAGGCCTCCCCTCCTTCTTCACATGATTACCTCCGCCTAACGCTCACGCCAGCATTCAAGCCAATGGGCGCTCAGCGGCGTGGGTGTGGCCATACTAGCCTCGGTTTAAAAAATCTTGCTCAAGGAAAAAAATTATCTTCCTTTTTCTTTTTTTTCTTTTTCTTTTCTTTCTCTTTCTTTCCTTCTGCCCGACAACAAACCCTTGGTCTCTTATCTTAGCCAAATGTCACTTGGACTTTATCACCCGGGGCCTTCGCCAAACAAGTGGGTGGTCAATTAGACGTATTTGCATTCTGTTGCTAATGAACTGTTCCGATAAAATAGTTTCGCTATCATAGCCAGTCCCGAAAATAAACAGATGCTTTCTCCAAACGACCCTCCCGCAGATAACTAATGGTTTAGTCTTTTGTTTTTGTAACTCTGTGTGGTCCAGCGACATTTTGTTTTACGGTCAGCGGGTGCTTAATTAATTTTTATCTCTTTAGAATTCTGTCTCGCAGGTCATTTGACCAACCTGGAACTTTCACCATTGCCATGGGCAGATTGGCTATATCTTATTCTCCGCTCCGTAACATAAATCAGATTAAATCCAGTATCTTCCTTTCTCGACAATGGAAATAGAAATTTTATCACTTTCCTTTGTTAGAAAAATGAAACCGCTTAGTGTCCTGTTCGTGATGGCTTCTTATCACCGAAATTTAATTCTCGCCTTTTCTTTTTTTTTCTTCTTTCTTTCTAGCAAGCCAAATAGTGTCACAAACAGTCACGAGTTAAATTCATGAACCAAATTCAAACGGATAGAGATGTCAACTTAATAATCAATAATAATATTTTTTTAAAAATAATAAAAAATATTTCTAGAAGTAAACCTATATATTAAAATAAAATTTATTCTTTTAATGTACTTTATATGAATATTTTTTTCTAATCGACTATTTCATGGAAAATCCCCAAAATTAAAAAAAAAATTAAATCACTAACAAACATCAAATTAAAATCTTTGTAGACAGTTTAAACATTCAAATTTATATCAAACATTATAATCTTTATGAACCCCCAAAATAACAATTTTTAAAGTAAATCAATAACAGCGTCTTTTTCGAGCCTTTCTTGCCAAAAAAATTAGTGACACCTTCTCTCATGACTTCCTTCTCTCTTTTTCTTTTTATGTCTTTTTCCCCTCTACCCCTTTCATATCAATATATTACTTCCGTTAAGTTGACCGTTTAAATGTTCCAATGCCTGGATCTCCTCAAGTAATTTTAATTATGAAAGAATTATTGAATTACATCGAACTCCCTCATGTCTTCTCTCTTCCACCTCACTTCCTCACTTCGTTAATTTACATATGCTTAATACGGACCGTCAGAAATGTGTAAATTTTATTTCATTCTTCGTTTCAACCTTTGGTAGTAAAGTTTAATAATCCGCAGTCCTTTAAAAGAGCTGTGATGAAATAATTTATTACATGGAACATTAAAGTGGTCTGTTTTTATTTAAATCATATATATATATATATATATATATATATATATATATAATATTTGTGCACATAGGCAGACACCCTCCTTCATTTTTTATACAATTATCATATGTTCTAATATTTTTTTCTTTTCAGATGATAATCTATATAAAAACTCTCCGATAAATTATATATAAAAAAAAATTATAAAAACATTTTATAAAACATCCATGCAACACACTATATTTTTTGTTTAACAGTTAAAATATTTAATCCTTGTAAATGGCTAAATGTATAGCCGATAGTTCTCTGATAAAAACAACATTCGGACAGTTTTTATATAATATATCATCTGAAATGGAAAAAAATAATTAGATCGCATGAGAGATTACATTAAAAAAACTAAATAAAAGCATCTTGTCTGTCGTATTGAATGAAATGTATATATAACAGACACCAATGGTCATAATATATACATATATATATGTATGTGTGTCTGTATGTACATCGATATATATATATATATATATATATATATATATATATATATATATATATATATATATATATATATAAACATAAATCTATAAGAACATTGAAGAGGCGAAAGGCTGTTTCAGGCAAGGGCAATCGCCAGGCCGCGTATGTTGGATTTTTCATCGGCTATTTATATATATGGGTCAGTGCTGCATTGTGGGTAATCTATTCTGGCAGTTATTTTTGCACGTATGGGTCCTTTGTTTATTCATTTATTTTATTTCTTTGGGTTACTTTATTTGTTTTTCATTTGCGTTTTGTATTATTTATTAACGTAGTAAAAAAACTGGAGTGGATTTTCCTTAGGTCGTTTATTTTGTTGTCAGTCTTGATCTGTGAAGATAATTAAGGCTATTCGTTCAATGTTTAATTTGCTTACGGTAATTTATTCTATTATGTTGGCGGTGAGGCAGATTTTAATTAATTTATTTATTTGGATATATTATTTTTACTTGTTTTTTCTTATTTGTGGATATTTTATTAGATATAATCGTTATTTTAGCAGGGGTATTTGTTAATTTGTTCATTACTTTATTAATTTGGATTAATTTTTATTTGTTTTTATTTATTTACTTATTTTTTATTTGTATATTTTATTTAGTCTATTTGATTTTCGATTTTTGTGTGACGTATGAATTTTATTTATTGTTATATTGTAGTTAAAGCTTGTTAATTACGTTTCCTTGTTTATAAGTATTTTATTTTTCATTTTTATTTATTCTATTTCATCTATTCTAACGAGAGTGGTTGTTAATTTCTTTATTATATTTGTTTGGTTTTAAGTTTTTTTATATAATTTGGTTTATTTGTATTTATTCATTTCAGTTTTCCATTTTTAATAATGTAGTAAAATTTGTTTTCATGTAGGCATTTTGAGATGAGCTCAGATCGATTATTTAGCAATTTATTTTGATCTGGGAAGGTGATAATAGCTATTTTTCCTCCAAGCAAAATTGCATGTTTATTTATTGACTGTTGTAGACTAGTGAACTTTTCATTATTTTCCATGATATTTTTAGTGTGATTTTTGTCTCATTTTTAATTTCCCAGATATACTTGAAAAGCATTGTGCTATTCGCGTATTTACTCTGAGTGAAAGATGTTTTGTGTGCATAGTTCCTTTGATTCCAGGGTACTTCAGTTATTTCTATGTATAATTTTTCTTCATTATCTGATGATTTTACCGTATTTGTGTATATTACGGTGTTATGTAAGCAATTACCGTTTACGGGTCTTTCATTCTTATTCTACAGTTACACATGGATTTAATTTGTCCGGGTGGTTTCTTGATAGTTATTGCTGTTGTGCATTTTTATTATTTGTACCACGTTTTCGGTGCAACTGTAGCTGATTTTTATAGTGTTGTTAATGAATATATTGTTTAGAATGCGATATATATATATATATATATATATATATATATATATATATTTGAACATATATAGGCAAATTATATATATATGTACGTATATATATATATATATATATATATATATATACAATCTACATTATATATATCTATCAATTATATGTATATATATATATATATCTGAATATATATATATGTTTGTATAGATTACATACACACACACACACACACACACACATATATATATATATATATATATATAAAAGACATTTTTATGTTTACACATTCTTTTTATAGATACAAATATTTAAGTAAATGTTCTGTTTATAATAAACAGTCTTAAACAACATTTGCCGGCCTGAATGTCCGAGAGAAAATGTCGCGCCATCAGACATGCTTACATTCGCTTACACATACAGGCATATATGTAGATGCTTACCCACTCATTGATCTGGGTCCCCTACCACTACGTTTGTTATGTTGGGTTCTGTCTGTGGACATGATGTTGATGATGACGATGTTTTTATTTTTATCAACGATATCTGCTTGTGTTTTATTGAAGATCGTGATTATGTTAAATTTAATAATAACTGTGATAATATTAATATATAAATAATAATTGATGTGTTATTTGTTATAATAAACGTAAATCCAGAAAGCAGGGACACGATGTAACTTAACCATACCTTTTAATTTTCAGTTAAAAATCAAAATTTGAAAGATATTTTTTAAGCTATTGAACAAACATTTCCCTAAAATCTCCTTATTAGCTAAGGTGTTTAATAAAAACGGTGAAAATGAGTTACAGTTGCACTACTAACTTGGAAAATGTTATTAAGAGCGATAAAGTTAAAATATTGGAGACGAAAGAGTTGGAAGATAAGAAAAAAATATGCAACTGCAGAAATATAAATAATTGTCCATTGGATGGGGAGAACTGCACAGAAGGCAATATTTTCACTCCTGAGTTCAGTGATAATAATTGTTTCAAGAAAATATACATTGGATATATTAAGGGTGCTTTCAAAAAGAGATTTTACAATCATGCTTCGTCTTTTAGGTTGAATAGTCATAAAATTGACACCAAGCTTTCCGATTGTGTCTGGAAATACAGAGAATTATGTCGGAATCCTTCTGTAAAGTGGAACATGTTAAGGAGGATAAAAAATCCCAGAATTCGTACTAACTGTTGCCAGATGTGCCAGGAGGAGAAATCAGCCATTACCAGATACCCGGATAAAGGTGTATTCTTAAATAAGAAAACTGAGATTATGTCAATGTGCAGGCATTTAAGTAAATATTTTAGGTACATATGAACCCGCATTTGCGATATAAAAATAACACAATTTTTCCTCTCTTTTTTTCATTTATCTTTTTTATTTTATTTTTCTCCTCTCCCCACGTCCATATTTTTTCCCTCTCACTTTCGGTGTTCTGGTATATTGGAGTAGTTTTCTTTGTCTTCTACATCATTCCAATGCCTGAGGAATTCTTATGGTCGATAGCCGGGCTTGCGATATTGGTTAATTTTAGCATTTTGTTAAATATATTTGCTCTTCCTATTTGCTTTTGAATTTTGTATTGAGCACTATTTTGTTGACTATACCTTTTAGTGTGCCTCTTTTCTTTTTATGGATTTATTTACTTATATTTCAGAGATGAGGCATTGGAAATATTTACACTATTTACATTGTTCGGACTGTTGTCCTGATATTTTGTTGTGAGTTCAATAACTGGCCATAACAGAGGTTAACAAAACTTGTGTTACTAAGGGAAATAAGTGAAACTAAAACTGCTATATCCAGAAGAGTCAGGCTCGTGGGCCAAGAAAAATTTAACCCGCTGGACAAAATAAAGTTCGGTTAAAAATTCTAATCACCTGCAGAAGGCTGAATCGTAAACGGCCGAAACGTTCTAAATATGATAACAAATATGAGGACAACAATCCGAACAATGTAAATAGTTTAAATATGAATATATTGTTTTTAATATTGTCATTTATAGACTGGTTAGAGATAAATCCACCATAAATATTGATAAATACCTGAACACGTGGAACTAGAACAGTCTAACCCAGTGAACGAAATAAAGGTTTAAGTTTGACATTCCAACCATCTGAAGAAGGCTGGAGTGTACAACGGCCGAAACGTTGTAATAAATATGGCGACAAAGATGAGGACAATAGTCCGAATAATGTAAATAATGTATACAGCTATTAGTTTTCAGTTCCATGGATATATTATTTTCTCAACATATTAGCGAAGATTAAATTTTCGTAATGGTCAATATAACAAAG